>JAVCKT010034451.1:0-20515 GCA_032273925.1 Rhynchotus rufescens
ATTGAAATTCTTAAATTGAGTTGGTGGATGCCAAATACTGTTAAAATACTCAATAAGAGAGCCAGGACCTTTATGCCTGATCATCATTAGGGAGCAATTGAGTTGCACTCCAGATTAAAAAAATGTATATACACAAGTCCAAGATGACAATTTACAGTAAGGATTAAGGTGTACTAAGAACCATTTCTTAAATCAATACAAGGCTTTTTAAACTTCATTGCTCTTTGTACTTCGATTGTTCTTTGGCTTTGCAATCTCTGCTTTTCTTTCTAAAGCAGAAAGCAGAAGCACTGAACTGCCATGGCCTCCGCTATGTGCAGAAATACCTCCACAGACTGATCAGAAGATGTACATGGCACATCTTGTCATGAAATTTCAGTTTTTTTACTTCACACACTTCTCATGATTTTGATATGACTTATAACTAATTTACACTCATCTAATTTGCATTCATATTTCTGCTGCTAGTATAGCTGAGCAGCAAGTAATGTGCTATATCACTGTAGAGATCTTGTCAATTAAATGCAGAGAGCACTTCAGTGTATATACAATTGTACTGCTGAACTGAAAGTACACAGAAGCTGTTAGGAAACTGCCATGCTGTCTGTATGTACCATTACTCTGTAAAATACTTCAATATTACAGTAATATCTGCCAGTTGCAACTCACTGTGTTTCATATCAAATCAAATGGTGTAAGTGTGTGGAGCCAGGACCGGTGTCAGCTATTATATGGTGGTTTTTCCTAAGGGGACATGCTGACAGACAATCAAAAACTTTTCTTTAATATTTCTTATTGTGTTTCTCCTAGTGAGCCTACCTGTCATGTAGCAATCATCCTCTGCTCATGACAGAAATAAAAACAGAACACAAGAGGACTTGGATACCCATCTCAAGTGCTTAGATTTACCAAAGTATCCGTGTACTTCAGCTTGGCTTTGAACTGAGGAATGCCATGGGGTAGGAGGGGAATCAGACTGGATATTTGGGAGGGGAAGTCAGATGTCCTTAGCTTGCAATCTAAGACTCCCTTTTACAAGCCCAGCTCTTCTCATGTGGGTACTCCAGGACATGGCACCACAACCACGACAGCAGGTTTACTAGCTTTACTAGCTAGGCGGTCCAGCTTGGACTTCAGCTGAGCCATCCTTGAAGGGCAGTGAAATGCAACATCAACTCCTTATCAAGCACGTGGATCAAAGCCCCTGCTTCTTTATTAAAGAAAAATAGAAGCTAATGAGCAAACAATTCCTACACACAAAGGGATGCTTCCTTAGCTGTATGCCCAGCTGTACCATGCCACACCACAGGGCTGCAATGTCACCATCACAGACTGGCTGTAATCAAGCAGTCAAGGCTGACCAAGATAAATTTTAGACCAGCAATAACTAATTGCACCCTGTGTAAAGAGCTGTGATTATGGTGTCATTTGAGAACTTCTTGATTTGAAAGTCAGATCTATCTTCTGCACTAACATAACAGCACTTTCACCACAGAATCTGCAACAAGTTGCTTGTTTTTACCAGAACTAATATTTCTATTAACTTAAGTCAGAACGACCAAGATAAGTGTCCAGTATAGTCTGCATTATTACACTACAAGGAGTATCTGGAATTAATCCACTTCCAGGTCACACAGAGCAAGTGTTTGTTGCTGCTGACACTTACAGCCCTGTTGCATAGCCCCTGCCTTGCCAATGTCTTCCTACTGGTTCTGCCCACATGTACCTTCATTCTTTCCTGCATCTCTAACCCAGTGCGAATTCCCTCTTTCCATTTTACAACCATTTACATCATGCCACACACAATTAGTGCAGTATCACTTGATATCATTTTGCAGCCAGTATTTTCCATCCAACACTTCTTCCTTCATATATATCTTATTCTTGAGTAACCCTAGCACCTCTGTGTGCAGCAATTGCCAGTAAGACAGGTGAGAAGACCAGAGCCTTGGAAGCCACTTGCAGAAAAGAACAAAAGAAATGCAGTGTATAAGGAAGCAGCAAACTCCTCAGGAGTTCACTCCTGAGGAAAAATCTGGCTTGGAAATCCAAGATAATAGTTGCGATAAGATGGAAGTAATGAAACTGTTGAATGAGAGGATTAGGCAGGATGATCAGAAAGGAGGAGCCAGACTACTGCTTTGTGGGGAGCATGGCACAGAATTGGACAAAGCAGAAGATACATCATAGAGTTAAAGTAAGACATTTTAGAATTATGTTTGCTGATCCAAACCTCTAAACTATTGGAGGCTCACCCATCCCTAATCTTGCCCCCTTTAAGGGAAAACATGACTAAATATAATTTGATATAACTTTACCCAAAAATCCTGTAACTGATTATACCGCCTCTAATGAGATGCAGTATACTGGCATGGCCCATATTTCAGCATTAGTAGCCTAGTAGCCATCAGCTCTTTTTACCTTAGATATCACATCTTACTATAATTTACTTCCTTGAAGATTTCTAATTAAAACCACATGTCTCACTTGTGCACATACAGGTTTCCACGATTTCTATAAGCTTTGCCAATTATAAACTCATCTCTCAATGTAACCTGTGGCCTATGTTTAATAAGAACAACTTGGAGACCTGTGTTGAGTTTCACTCTATTGCTGTAAACTGTTCTCCTCCTCTCCTAAGTGATCTGCAAACTACAGAATTAAAGCAATTAATCAGAAATGAGCTAAAACTGAAGGCTATGTTTTAGACAGGTGACTATATGCTTTCAACTAACAAAACACTTTGCAATAACTTGTTTGCTTATCATAATAGGGTACATTTTAGGACTGACGCAAATCTGTTGCATTAGAGCTGTTGAAAGTCTGGAATAGGAAAATTTCCAGTGCAAATGCTGCTGACAGAAGTGCCTCTGCCATCCCTCCCACCCACAGACACCTTGTGCCACCTGCAGCACTGTTCATGTTTAGAAATTGTGGCTTTACCTCAAATCCCAGTAACAGAAATACAGAGCTGCCAACCAGGGCAGAACAGAACCTGGATATTGCAGGCATGAAGGCTAGATGTGATGATTCAAAGCAGTTTGATTCATTGTTGTGGCTGCCTCCATCCTTTATCGTATGACAACTTTCTCATAGACATCTTAATAAAAACAGGCCACATAATACTGAGATTTTTACCATGCTGTCTCCCCTAATCTTACTCATCAATATACACACACACACAAGATGATAGCTTTACAAGTATCCCTGCTAAACCTTCAGGTTATAAAATGAGGGCCAAGTGTTGATTTAATGTAAGCAAGCTCCATTGACTTCAGTTAGATGATACTCATCTTTCAGTGGAGATTTTTTTTTTTTGGCTGCGTTTGCACACATGTGCATGCATGAAGTTAAAGAGTCAGAACAAAACCAAATCTCCCTCCTAGCCAAACACTAAAAAAAACTTTCAAGAGAAGATACTGTGGTCACAACTACACATACTAGAAGTGTTCCTATTTGACATGAATTTAGGCATCAGCATTGCTGCCCACCTATATGTGCTATTGCCAAGCCTTCATACACAAATGCAGGACTTAAGAAAAATACATCTTTCCTCCAACCTTTATTTCACCACCGCAGGTACTTGTACTGTACCCTGTTCCTTTATTCCCTATGATACCGCAGGCATATTAACGTGCCTTTAATCATTCACTAGAGGAAACGCGATATCATGGGGCTTTCTCTCTTCTCAGGTCACATTGTGGGTTTCACAAATACATCTACCACCAACCGCTGGATCTACAGAAATCAAATTATCATCCAAGCTTTTTCTCTTCTTACGCATCTTCATAAGGAAGTTCTAGTTTGAAGTGTTTTAAAATTTCACTTCAGCAATATATTAAAGTTTCAGCTTGGTCATTCATTTTAAGAAATTATAATTTCAGACTGGCATTACTGAAGAATGTATCAAGTTTGTGAAGAGCTTTAACAAGAAGAGTTCCTTGGAGGAAAAGTTAGAAGATGAAATTGTTGAGTGACAGGTTATTTCATGAAACTATGCATTTTGAAGTTAACTTTAAATACTAATGATTTTCATTTTTATAAAAAGTGATTAAAAATAGATAAATCCCTTGAAAGGGATCTAAATAAATTTTAAAGGTGAAAAACAGAAGCATGTAATAGGACATCAAATAGAATAAAAATTCATTTGGGGAGAAGGAGGGAAATACCATCCCCCGACCCCATGCTATTTTCATCCCTAACCTACAATCTCTGAAAAGGCTGATTAGTTTTCATTTCACTAAAACACTTCCCCAATCTCATCAGTATCCAATGTGGTCATATTTACTGCTTTAAAAGCAGTGCTTTTAAAATACCTCAAGGGCCCTTGTTACAGCTGATAATCTGTGCTGGTACCTGCATACCAACTGATTTTACATAAGTGACAAACAAGTACAGTTGGAAAAATGTGATTACAAGTAATGTGGAAAAAATAAAAGCCATACAATATAACTAAAACATAACTATATAAAACTAAGAGTGGTTTTACAGCTAATTTTGAATATAAAGAAATGCAGTAAAGAATATTACAAGAATGAACTTGATATGGAAGTTTTGACTTCTTTCTAGGTAAAATTTACATAGGAATATTATCATAATTCCAACCACAGCTGTTCTAGTTCATCATTCCTCACCCCACTCTGGCTCCTGCCTGACCAGAAAGGGAGTGTAGAGAACAGGAAGGTGCCAGGAGGGATTCTGGTGAGCAGGGAACACCTCAGTATCTCCCTGTGCAGAGCAGGATCATTGGTATTTCTCAGGTCCACAATTGTGCAGGTGGTACCTGCCTGCACAACTCCCACTTGTAATGCACAGCTTATGAATAAGAGCATAAATTGAGACAAATTTATCTTGGAATGTTGTCTCATTTGAGGAATGCATCACATACATTAAACATGTATTTCAGAGTACTACTGCTGATGGACACTGACCCCCATGAGCCCTGCCAGAACCTATAAGTCCATTTCCCTCCTCGTTTTACTGCGGGAGTGAGACACATTGGAGTTTGAGAGCCTTGCTGATGCACCACACAGCCCAGCCTCAGCCTGACCCATCTTGCAAATGGCCTTCGCCAAGAGGCCACCACCTTTAAAACTGCTTACCATTTTTAAGAGCACAGCATCTCAGTTCTATCATGGTAAGAGGTTAGAATCCTCTCAGGTTAGAATACTTTATCATTGTTAAAATGAATATGCACAAACTGCCCCAAAATGAATACATCACCCAAAAAAGGAAAGGTTGGCAAGCAGGTTAAGAAAACGCTTTTACTGTAATAGTACAAGAATTTTTTTTAATATTAATACTTCATATATATATAGTAAATGTGCCCTGTATCTGCCTGCATTTTTAAATTACAACATAGAGAAGCCCTAGTTACAGTTTCTGTGATGCTTAGGTCCCTCTTATCCCCTTTTTCCTTCTGGATATTCATCTTTCATTGTATTGCAGTTTCAGACCCACTTTCAGACAAGAACAGCAATATTATTTTAAAGTTATTGATTCAAAGGATGGCAAGGGAGAAATTCTGGGTTGTTATGCTGCAAGCACCTGAAATGAGAAACCTGTCACAAGGAAAAGGATTCTTTTGTGCTTAAGAGGGACTGGAGCCCGAGAGAGTCGTGCACCTGATGTGCACAACATCATAGCCAGAGACATTGCCTTGAACCACATCCTTAGAAGATTTCAGCTCAGAACGAGGATGCGTCTTCATCCTGGAGGGTTCAGAGGAGTGAAAGAACAGACCTAGGTGCAGTATCAAGACCGTTTAAAGCAGCTGTTGACTAATTCCCTAACATTTAAATCATTTTACATGTCACAACCCATAGCCAGCCTTGTTCTTACAGGAGTGTGGCACTGAACATATGATGCACCTGACACTGCATAATAGGCCTTAAAAATCACTAGGATAATACCAAGTTAAAACAGTCAACTTGGTTAAATACCTTCACAGAAGTAACCCTCAGAGGTACTGAACTTAATTACTTTATCTTACAACATATCAGAGATATAACATGCTTCTTCAGGAGCAAGCCAATGGTGGGTTCCCACCCTTTTTAGGGAACGGACACCTGGGATCACCATGACATGCAGCTGCCACCCACACGTTCCTTTGGGCACCTCTGCCCCTGGGCTTGGCAAGGATACTGCATTTCACATTCCCCTGGAAACTACTATAGTTCCTATATTGTATTAGATGCTGCTCATATAGGTAGGGAAAGCACAGAGACAGTGCAAGTGCTCTCCATCTCACTCCACCATAAAGATGCATACAAGTATTGCCTTGCCAGAGCTGGATGTGCAATCTCTTAAATAAGATGGCAAAGAGCTCATTAGAGAGCAGGACCATTTGATGTTTCAGCAACACTGAGTCAACTAAACTTTTGTTACAGCAGAATAAAAGTTACTTTAAGGCAGCCAAACTATTAATGTTACAAAATTATATATTCTATTTGAGCAGTATGTCAAACAACATAAGCCTTGTTGACAAATATTAATCTGAGGCTATCTGACAAGACTTGTCACTTTCCATCAAACGATATAGATTTTTACTTGATATAATGTGATTTCATAATCCTCATTTATCTTACCACACTTAAATTATTTAATATTTATATTAATTAATATTGTCATAAAATGACAAACTGACAGACGAGGTGTCATATTTCATAAAGACACTGTTCACCGTAATCGTGGAAGTTGAGTATGATCATCAAAAATAAACTTGCTGGAGTTATCAGTAGAGACAAGGAAAGTTTGCTTCCCCCATACGATTCAGAACACACAGAACTGGGTAAACCGGTACAATTTATACACTGGCATCTATCTGCTCTGCTGAATTACTACTTTTACACCAAAGAAAAGGCTGCAGCCACTAACTCTGCCCTGCAAAATTTGCTAAGAAAAGTTGTAACAAATTCTAACATTTTGAACGTTTCAAAACCTTATTCTGCTAGGTTATTTTGATCTTTTTAACCTAAGCAGTAAAACGGTAGTGCATAGAAAGTCATATCACAAAATGAAGAACGTTAAAAACATTCTCCTACTGCTCAGGTGTATATATAAAATTATGTTTTCTTATTCTGGTGAATCAGACAACTGCATGTAAATTCAACATGCTGTTTTTCTAGAGAAGTTCTGCTTCCAATACAAACCAGGTTAGATTTTTGTTTAACCCCTAACTCTGCTCAGGAGCTGCCCAACTGCCTTTCTAGCAGGACCTCAATGCAGAGGACTCAAGACCACTGTCTGAGAATGTCATACACCAGAATTTATACCACCCAAAGAGTATTTTCTATTGTCATGATCTTCCTGTGATGGAGAAGCTCAAAACTGCCTATCCATCACACAGATCTATGGCTTTGGCTTCTGCTGTAGCAGTTCAATGGCATTTCTGGGCTCAGAAGGGATCAAACTACACAGAACCTGCACACAGGACAAGGCTCACCCGGGCCCACTCCAAATCATCCCCACTGACACCACGTTAAAACCAGCATCAACACTTTCTGTGTTGGAGAGAGCAACTTTCATTCATGCACCTTAGGATGAACTGGCACTCACTGACAGAACCCATTCTCAGTAGCCCAAAAGACATCTCACAATTTGAGAGATATTTACAAAAATTACACAGAAATATAACATATAAATGTTGCAAAAATGCAACATTTGAATACTGAAACTGAGAAGATACCCCCAACTTGAGTGCATAGACACATTATTAGTTTCTATCATTATGCTTCAGTAACTGAAGCAGTTCACTGTGCAAAGAAGAAAATATTTTAACAAGAAATCAAAACTCATCTGAGTTTGTCCTAACATTACCATGGAAAGGCAGAAACATCTGCACTATTAGACCTGTCCTGCTGTTATTTGCTGGGTGAAACAGTAGGTTTCTAATGACCACTTCTGGCAGAGCAGAAGAAATAATTATTTAAATTTGGCTGCAGTAGCAACCATTATGCAATAACAGAAATACCTTAGGCTTCTAAAACAGGGGAGTTTGTTCAAACTATTTTGTCTCCACAAAACAAAGAGGCACCACTTTCCACAAGGTTTCTGGATACATGCATTCTGTCATTTCCCTAAATCAGTTCCATTTAGCTAGCTTTAGATAAAATATTGCAAGAAAAGAGCCATTTTAATGCATCATTCTGGAAAATGAGAGCAACTACTAGCATATGTCCAAGCAGAAGTTCACTGCAAATTCATCTTATCTTAATAGATAAAGTTTAGGCTACCGTAAGAGCAAGAGCAGCATTCTGGTTTTCTCAGATATCTTATCAGTGAAAACTTACATTTCCATCAGCATCCTAATTGCCCCCTAGTAGATGTACTAAATGCATGCTCCCAGGAAGAACTTCCAAGTAAGCATTTACTATTAATGTTGCTGATAAAACATGGCTAAATTATTTTATAGTGAAGAAGCACCTGGGGGCATGGGGAAGTTGCTTTTTAAGTGTCCTGTGGCACATTAATTTGGCTTATTTAAGCCAAGTGAAGTGCTGAGTGGTGATAGAAAGGGAATTTTGATGAAGCTCTCAAGTTCTATTTGCTGTCCTCTTCTCACTGGGGAGAGCAGAATTACTCACAGAAAGAAACTATTAAGAGTATGAGTAGCAGCTATATTAGGCCTGGAATATTTTGGAAAAATGAAAGATGTGCCTTCATATGTCTCTTTGGGAAGTTCAGCACTGAGATAAGAGTTTTGCTGATGACATCCTGCTGTCCATTCCTTATGCTCACACATACACATCTATACTCATATGTACCACTTTATCATCCATTCTGAACAAGAACTCTTCTAGATTTTATCCCACTTCCATTTAATACAGCTGTCTCAAGAGGTGATAAGAGCAAGATGCTTGTCCTGGATAGAAATTTAGTTTGTGAAACTATTTTTGCTGAGTTCCACAGAAGTAGTGGCATGAGGATTTACACCTGCATATGTAAGGGATATATACCCCACATATGTAAAATAACCCTTTGCGCTTGTAAAGCATGCAAAAAATATTTAGCTGCAATAAAGAAAGCCTAAAGAGGCTTATTTTGGCCCGGACAAAAGCATTAACTGCAGTGGTGCCTAAGTTTCCCTCTAATCTCAGAGGGAAGAGGGGCAGCAGTGGTGGAGAGTGCCTCCAAAGCAAACAGCCCCGTGCAGCTGCCTCTCAGGTACTCCTGACAGAGCACAGACGATGCACTATGCAAGTGACATTAAACCAAAGCCTATCAAGAGCCACTGTAATACCCCCCAGAGGCATCCAAGGAAGTAACTTGAATCTCCATCATGGAAGCTTTCCTGAGGTAGAGCTGCTCACAAGACCTTTGTGCTGCCTGCTGCCAGCAACACTGAGACCTGAGCACATGCCCACTATGCCCAGGTCCAAGCATCCACAAGGATGTGGTCTTAACATTGACAAGACATTAAAAATAAGTCCATAAAACTACTATACCATTGTTATTGCGTTCTAGGATCCCTTTCTTAAATGTCTTACCAGCTGGTAAAGGGCCCACTTTAAAGAACAGACTTTAAAAAAAATTGAGACTACAATAGAATCCTAACAAAAGAGTGTCAAGCACAATTAATATCAGCTCAGCTGTGCTCCTACTAAAATCTAGAAACCCATGATTTCAGTAGATTCAAACTTAAACCCCCCAAATTTTCCAAAAATGATTGTCCAAAAATGAAAACTGTAATTCTCTAGTATAGTGACAGACAGCTCAGAAATTCTATAGAAAGCTTCATATAAGTCCATTCAATTATAGAAAGCTTTTTCCAAAGAGAAAATACTCATTGCAGAGAGCACTATTATCTACTGTCCCTACAATTCAGAGAATGGTAGCTTCTTATCAACTTGCTATATGCCTTACAGGTACAGAGAGATAGCAAGATCTTCAAGAAAAAAAATTGCATCTATTTGAGAGCCTAATTCCTGCAGTTTATAGCCTGAAAACTACTATAATCACAGAGAAATTAAGTGTTTTCTATAGGATAGAGCTGTTACACAGCTGTGAGATTAGGGCTTGATGTAGTTTACCACTTCACTACAAAATATTGTGCCCCATCTTTGAAACCCTATAGAAACAGCCATTTAGCTAGAAGTTTTTAAGCAATTACGGCTCCTTTTGCAAGAGACTAGGAAGGATTACACCTACTTGTCTCAAGTTTGCGCTTGGCATACAGCTCCAAGGACAAGCCTGGTTATCACCATTGCCCATTATTGTTATATTGGAAAGGAATATTTCTAGAGTACTGGTTAGAGAAAGAAACTGGGCTATAGAGAAGACTTAACAAAAGCTAATCAAGTTTCTCCTTGAACAGGATGAGCTTAGTTATGCACCGGGGACTGTTAAGCAGCCCTTTCCATAGGGCTTGGAGGAGCCCGGTGCCTTCACAGGGCTGAAGGGAACATCCCAGGCAAGGGCTGTGGGTACCAACCTCCTCAGGCAGAACCACAGGCTGGATGAGCCTGCAGGAGGAAGCAGCTGTGAGAGAAGCAGAGAATGGTCCCGAGAACGAGCAGAGCTGGAGCTCCAGCTTGAAGCTTCCCATGCTCAAGGAGCCTGGCAATGTGTTCACACTGCTGCATCCAAGGAAGCAGACTTTGGGTGAATTTGTGCTAAACAAACAAGGGTTTGTGCTACTGCTGGCTGCGCTCACAATTCTCCTCCTAATGCAGACAAACCTACAAGACTGCAAATACTAATTGTTTGGGCCAAAGGGGCAGAGCTATAAATGAGCTATTTCTCATTACACGGAGAGAAAATATTGATTACATGGACGCAGATGGCAAACACTAGTCGTGCTGGTATTCTCAATTCTCCACACTGAACCTATCCGGTACACATTCATTATTTTACAAGTTCAAATTATGAGTGTTTTCCCTACTGACAAACATGGGTTAAAAACATAATAAACAGAGTGGATTTGTGTTGGTACTATTAATGAATTGGCAACAACTGTTTCTGTGCCATACATCTCTCAACAGCTGTTTATATTTTACTTTAAATCTGTAAAAACATTGCTTTGTAATCCCTTGATCTGTACAATAATTTCCTTTCGTTCCAAGCCGTTAAAGGTGTCTTTGAACTACTCAGAAAAAAACTATTCATCTGTTCCTTCAAGACAGGACCACTTTCATCATAAAAAAATGAACATAAAAAATGAACACTGAAATCAAAGCCAAAAAACAAAGGTGAGTGAACTCTGCACTGCAATGGGATAAAAGCCAGGATGGCTGTGGAAAACTATCAGTCATTATTGCTTCAAATTGCTCTTGATTTTTTGCAAAGGAGCAGACACCAAGTCAGCTGCGCCTAATCTTTCCTCGGAGTTATCTTGTGCATTTATTCTCTGCTCTCCAGCTCACTACAAATTCCTTTCGCTGTTTGTCACAGCCAGGAACAAGACTGTTAAGCTCACCCCTTGTTGATAAGTAGGCGTTGTTACTTATGGATATCCTGTTGTGCTGCCCTCCTGTAGGCTTGAATTTTCTTATTGTTCAAGGCACAGTGATTTCAGGGCAGCACTCTTTACGAAATACAATGTCTACTTGAAAATTTGTCAATATAGGTTCTAAAAATAGCTGAGGAATGGGCAAGTACAAATAACCTTCCCTCTGTTTGCTTCTGTATAACAACTGTGTAACCAGAAAGAAGAAAAAACAAAACAAAAAAAGCAAAAACAAACCCAAATCCCACTTTAAAAACTGGGCTGAGGCAGTGCCTCAACTTGCACTCCACTGTCTCATCTCTTCAGGTCACTTTTAAAATATAACATGCAAAGACAAAATGCTGTGCTTGTTACATAATTATGAAATGCAAACAGCCAGGCCCAATTAGAAGTGTACTGCCAGGAAGGAGAGTAATATCAAAGGGCCGGGCCACTGCCAGTTAGAATAGGTCACAGGAAGCAAAATAACCAACCTAAGTTTACACCAGAACTATTCTGGCTTCTAAAGATACAAAATGGCATAAACTCAGGCACTGCAGAGAACAGATGACCTTACAGGAGCTGCATAAAGACCATTATTAGAGCATTTACCTAGATTACAGGATGTTTAAGACATGCACTTGATTTTAACATACATTTTTTGCTATTTAATGCTCTTTTTATTTGTCAGAATAGCAGAGTAGCATCGCAAGAATCTACTGCTATTGTACACCTAGACAAGACCATAAATCTCAAATCTAAAATTACACAATTTCTTTAAAAAAATCCAGCTTCTTTTTACAGCTGGATGCCCTCTTGATTACTATGCTCTATCAAGTGTATGACACTCAGGAAAAGCAGGAGAGAAGGAAGATGGAGAAAATAAAAAGTTAGAAGGGACTAAAGAAAGCCAAGTCAAAGGGGGAGGAAAAAAAGAGTTGAGTGGTTCTGATCTAAACAAAAACAGAAAAAAACTTGGAAAATATTTCAGAAGAGAAGTATGTTTAATTGCCTACAGCCCCAGGAGAGGTAATTTACATGCCAACAAGTTATGGAGGTTTTATATGCCTATTAGTCTGCTATTCAATTAAAAAATGTGTATTTACCATGGCAACCTCTATGTCTCACGATACACATGCTAATTCTAAGATATCTCTAAAGAGCACCTTCTTAAAGAAACATATACCACAACACCAGCCACAGTCTCTGGGTATTGAGTCATTAAGACGCAGTAAAAGGAAGAGCCCCAAACAAGAAAAAGGAATGACAGGCTGGGGAATGGGATAGAAACTGTTACTGTAATGTGGAATTGCTCTCTGGGAATGCACCAGTATCATCCATCCTCACAACACAATGCCTGCGCCGCACCCTGGGGCTGCTCATGGGATGCAGGGACACTCTTGCCAATGCTCCCTCCTCGTTGCTGTTTTTCTCTAGTGAGAAGCACCCCTGCACTTCAAAACAAGGCTGCTTTTCCTCTGGGATCCATTTCAGGTACAATATTACACCAAGACTGGCTCCCTAATTCCTTAGGCTCCACCTCCAGGGAATCCAGGTAAGCATTCCAGAATGTTCTGCCTTACTTCAAGCCTAGCAGGAAAGGCACTCACCCTGTGCTGCTTTGCAACTGCCCTTTCCACCTGCCTCCTGAGGCAAACCTTCCTCCTCCTTCCTCACCCTTATCAGAGCTTCCCCTGACATGGCTTTTGGGTGAGGCTAAGTGCCCACTCATGAGCCTACTCCTTCCCAGACCAGGCTCACCACACCATACTTCTGGATCAGCTTTTTTGAGTTAATGAATCAAAGCACTTACTAGTCATGACCTGAGAAAAGAACTTCCTTCGGCAGTTACGTACCACTACATCCATAATTTCTATGTGTTAAAAAGATTAAATAAAATGCTTACAAAAGAAAAAAAAGAATCATTGAAATGAGTCATGTTTCCAATATCTTTCTTGTATTTACTTCTCACTATTATCTTCTTCCTCTTTATTAACTACTACAAATATTTCAGATTATTCTTGCCAAGGACATGGATCAGAGTAGTCCCTTTTGTTTATCTGTTTTTGAGAGACTAGATAAAAGGAGAGCACAGTTATCTAGAGCCTTGAATTTACTAGGATAAGTAAATTTTCAAAGACATGTGGCTTCTTTCCTCAATGAAAAGGCAATAGATTCTTATTGTGTACTAGTTAATTTTAAGTAGTCAACATTTACTTTGAAGTGTTGGATTTCTCAGACTGTCTTCTGCGTGCAGGCACTTCAGAGGCTTGCACTACAAGGAAATGGAGGCCAAGCCCCCAAATCAAGGCTGCCATACTCACAGGCAACACTACAGAAAGTTTTTTTGGAAGAATTCACAGATCACACTCTATTTGTAATGATAGAAAAGTGCTTCTCAGGTCTCCTCTCCAGGCAGCATAGCCAAACACAGAGCTTAAGAAGCAACTTCTTTACCCCCTATTACAATCATTGCATGGCTGTCCCAGACAGTTTCACCAAACATCAACACAGCAGAGGTAAAAGTGACAACAAAACACAATTTCAAGGTTATCCCCCCATCTAAGCTTTGTTTTGTAAAGCTGCAACAAAGTATGAAGTTGTGCTCACATTTATGCAATAAAAAAAGTATCAGATTGTAGTTCCTTATGATGACAACAATGAAAAGTACACTCAAGCTGTAGGACCAACCCAAAGCTTAAAGATAGGCAGCAAGAAAGGACTGAAAAAATTCTTACCTCCCTAAGAGCTCCTCCAAAACAAACCCAAATCCCACTCTCCATTGCTTCTTTTATAGTTCATGAGCCTTGCTGGCCACCTGAGAGCCTATCATATGCATATTAGCTTCAGCTGTGAGGAACCCAA
Organism: Rhynchotus rufescens; assembly: GCA_032273925.1. NCBI lineage: Eukaryota > Metazoa > Chordata > Aves > Tinamiformes > Tinamidae > Rhynchotus > Rhynchotus rufescens. Next base: position 14,291 of record JAVCKT010034451.1, read on the forward strand.
CAGTTAACAAGATGGGCTTGCTTGATGACCTTATCACCAACATATTATGTTCAGCTGTGAGGATCCTAGTGTTTGTGTAAAATATGGAGTGTAAATGTAAATCTGTGCTGAATCAAAACAAATGGTGTTGATAGCTTCCTACAAGATATATCTCTTATTGGTATTTGTACTGGTACTAGAAGGCATCATCAGGAGAAAGAAAACTATTTTCCTGAGAGATGAGAAATATGTGATTCAGTAGATAATGCAAGTTGTGCTTTAGGAACTGTAATCTATGTCAGACTAAGGAAAGTTTTGAGGATGGTTGGTATGAATGTGCTCTACTGGAGGTATATTGCAACTCTTCCCCCTTGAGGGAGGAACAGATCTGAGCTACTTTTTTGTATGATGGATGTGAGTGATTTTCATGAGCAAGCTACATTGTCCTTTTTGTATTACATCTCTACGAGCCTGGGAGGGGAGAGTAGCTAAAAGCATCAATTTTGATACAAATCCTTTAAAGTCTTTAAATTGGGCACTGCTACTTTAATAAGCCACACCTGCTTAAGATTCCTGTTCTGCTGAATTCTTCCGGCTGTAATGAGCCCTGAACATCAGGCTGAGACTGTGATCAAGACAATACAATTAATCACCAGACCGTGCACAATTTCAGTAACATGAAAATTGCACGCAGTTAGATTTTCTAAGTAAAACTAATATTTCATGCAGTGGAAAGGGTGAAGTTTCAGTGCATAACAAAAACGAATTTCAGAGGTTTTAAAAAAACCTGGCAGTCAGCAGGGCCACGTGAAGGTGAATGCATAAATCAAATAACTGTACCATCTGTTATAGAAAACTTAACGGGAATTAAGTGGCCCATATTTTCTAAAAATATCTCTCTTCACAGTGTGCAGAAGCAATGAATATCTGAGGAGGAATACGGGAATTGGACTTTAATTAGGAAACTTTAGGCTTTGAATGCAACATGAGCTTAGTCAAACTATCAGCAAGATAAGCTTATTAGTTGAGAAATGGGAATGAATATTAGCATGGTAAAAAATAGATTTTTTGGGGGGAGACTGAAACCATGAAGTGGCTCCATTTTCAGTATTTTGTCAGCTGCAGCATTGGCTGCTCGCGAAGAGAGACAAGCGTAACAACAGCAGGCAGATCCAGGCCAACCTCGAGGAGACTTTCTGTCCTAACACGGTTTAAATTTCGGTGGTCACTTAAATGACTCAAAAACTCACAACCGAAAAGAAAAAAAAAAAGTCTCTTGTGTATTTGAAAGAATATTTCAGTGCAATAATTGTTTCTATGTAAATGGGGTATTCATCAGAAAGCCCATTCAAAGGGCTGACACAATGTGATTGTCACCTCCTTCCAGGCTCACCTCCAGCAGCAGCTGGTGGGAAGGAACAAGTGCTGGGGAATGCCCCTGCCTCCTTTTTTTTCCCTCTCCCATTTAAAAGAAAAGCGTAGTAATTTGTTCTCTCCACTACTGGGTTATAAAATCTTTTTTTTTTTTTTTTTTTCTTTGTTTCTTTCTTTCTTTTTTTACCCCAAAGAGTTTGTCCATCTCCAGTCAAGGCATCTGAAGGTTCCATCTGAACACTAACAATAAAGAAGGAAAACACTGGGCAAAACTGAAAACTTTGCATAGGAGCTGAATAACAAAGACAGACTTCCTTGGAGAGCAGATCTATGTACTAGTCTAAGGGTGGATGCAAAAGCCTAAACAGAATAGATTAAATTAGATGATACAACTGAATATTTGAGCAAAAAGATTTTCAGAATAAATAATGAGGGGAAAGGAGGGAGATAGGAAATGAGGATAGGGAGAGATACAGAACAAGGTGAAGTGAGACAGAGAATAAACAAAAATGCATTTTTAGAGAGAGGCAAAAAAAGCTGATTTGGGGTGAATAACAAAGTGAGGTTTGAAAATATAGATCTATTTTTTAATAAGGTTTGTTTCCTATTTCTGGTTCTTCCACTGATCTGCTCCAATCTTTGTTGCCTAACAAAATAGAGCCTCAATCACAGCTTGGGCCTCTGAATATTTCTGTAGAGCATTAATATTACTGTAAAGAGCATCAATAATAATAGTTGGGAAGCTATTCAGTAATTTTACACCATAGAAAATGTCATTTCTGTGATACTGATGCTATTCATTTCAGGCAAAGAAGTTCAAAATATCATGTAAACTGAAAGAAAATACAGTGTTTCATGTCAGTTCATCTGAAAAAAAAAAGGTAGTGGGCACTTACTGAAGTTCAAGTAAAGAGTCTGTTAGAAAGCAAAATAACAACTATTATAGAGCCATATAGTTTAAGACTGAGCTGACCTGAATCAAAATTGCATATTTAAGTGAAAATCCCCAAACAAAGTATCAGATTTCCAAATAATTTTTCCTAAGCTTTAAGAAGCTTTAAAAATGAATTTCATAGTTTGTTCCTGATTCAGGATGCCTCCCCCCCAATTTTGAGTACTTGGAATTTTTCATGGAACAGTGAATTTTTGGTAATTGCTGTTCTGAGGAGCAGTTATTAGATATTGGCAACCACAGCCTTATGCTATGACTCCCAGACAGGCAGTAACAGAGCATGGTGACCTACAACAGAATGGGAGAGAGGAAGTAACTTTTCAAAAGTTAGAAGGCAAGAATGCTAAAAATCAGATTTCCATGGAAAGAAATAGATAAGTGAAACAGTCTTGGAAGAGGTTCAGTGGTGTAAAGAGTAATCAAAGTCTATTTTGAATATATACAGTGCTACAAAGGACTAAAAAATACATTTTTGTTGTGTTTATGGAAATAGGAAATAGTAAGCTGTAATTAAAATGTCTCCTATTATATAAAACACATGTGTGGGTACAGAGTTCTTCTTCTTCAGTGTGGTTGAACAAAAACTGTATTCTCATGCAAAATCCGATTCAATGCAAAGAAGTACACACTTAAAATATAATTAAAGAAAACCAAGATATACAGAATATCAACCACAAAAATATAGATTTTATCTGTTTTGGGGGTTCTTAGTTTTCTTGTAGCAACCATTTGTGCTCTAATCTGCTGAGATGTGACTCAGGTATATTACCTACTTGAAAAGGATATAATAATGATAATTTCTAATAATAATGACGATGGTAATTATTAATATTTTGCTGAAAGCTGCTCTGGTTCACCTGTTCACAAAGCGGGGTCAGGCCCCGCAGGGCTCAGGCCGCTCCGAGCGCTCCCAATGTGGGAGGGCAGGGTGAGGACCTGCCGCTCAGGCCGGGCCGCCTGACATGGCCCGGCTCCTCCAGAGCATCAGTACCCTCCGCACATCCTCGCTGGCTCCTCCGGCCATCCTCGGCGCAGACACCAAGCCTAGCTCCTTGGAAGGGGACGTTGCCAAGGGCTACGCTCGGGGAGCAGGGCTAACCCCGCTCTCAAGCCCGAATCCAGAGCGTGCGGGCGGGGAGAGCGCGCGGGGCCCCCGGCGCGAGGGCCTGCACACGCCTACAGAGTTTGTGTGCAGCTTTTACTGTTAGCTTTATAATTAAACCCCCAAAATATACTCTGCGTGTACATCAAATTAAGCTCTGGCATCCAGGGACTCTGCAGCTCTGTATACTTTGGTTGAATTCCTGTAATTCTCCTATTAAAATCTTTTAGCGATCTGTATTTAAATAAATAGCCTGTTATATTGCTCGTGCTTAGCGAGTGTTGTTGCTACCTCTTTCCAAGAGAGAGCAGTAGTGAATTGTACTATCATTACAGTGGATAGTTTTACTCAAACACACTCAATTTACATTTTCGACTCTATAACCTTTCAACCTATTGACCATGAAAAATGCTCCAACATAACGTGACACATATAAATGTTTAAAGTCCAAAGGGTAATTATCTATATTCATAGTTAAAACTGTGCCTTGATTTCACAATAGAAACCATATGTTCACTCAAAACACTTTCAATAGGCTAAATAACACCCAGATTAACCCTGAGTTAGTTTACTGGTTAAAATAATAGCAGCATCTTCTTCTAATTCAGTAGTTCATTTATCATTTCTGATCAAGGCCTGAATGTGAACTTTCAATATTTGAAAGCTTAACTTTAAAAATAAACTGCATGCAAGAATGGAAGAAATTCTGCAGATGCTTAAATTTTATCTTTAACGTCATGGAATGTGTCTGATTACAGCTCAAAATATCTTATTTTACCTCAAAGTAGAATTCTGTGTTGCCATGTATTAATAGATTAATTCTCTCTCCCAGAAGGGCAATGACTTGATGACTTTTCCTGTCCGCAGAACAGTGCCCAACAGAATGTAATTTACAGCAAACCTTGACCATTTTCTCTTATGAAAAATGCCTTTGGCCCAAATCACTCCTAGGAAGTATAAGAAGTAAAAAGCAGAAGCACTATAATAAACACATAAGGTTTTTACAGCAACAGCAAGAAAGATATACTAAATGGGATCTCATTTATGTTTAAAAATAAGCAAACTGTTTAGATACACATTCCCTTATCTTATTTCTAGCAAGAAAGAAAGAGATTATTTTGAACCTGTGGAACCACTGCAGCAGAAAATTACAAACAGAAGACAAAATTGTATATTACAGGAGTAATGACAAGTCAAAAGAAAGAGAGATAGTTAAAAAAAATAGCAAACAGGCAAATGACTTTTCAGGGAGTGCCAACTCTGTGCACATTAAGCTGGTTAAAAGCTCCTTCTCTCCCCTCTTGTCATGTCATTGTTCCCTGTCAAGCAGCAGAGAACACCTCCAGCTAGTACATGATATACAGGATGCTTCATCAAAAAAAGGTATTTTCCCTCTTTGAATTTGAATTGACATTTTCCCTATGTATATTTTAAAAGCCCTGTGGAAATGGCAATGGACTATGGTGCAAAACAAGCCAGGATTTTTACAGAAAGCTCCCTGGAATGTTGGTCTCATTACAAAATGACATTATTTCACATGGAAATGATTGCCTTAAAAATACCCAGGCACAACTATGACAACAAAGCAAAAAATAAATCTCTGTTGGTCTTGCCAAGCCCCAGCTGTATACAGTAAAATCAAGCTCTTGTTGTGCATATGAGACGCTTTGTTCCATCTCTCCTGCCTTGCAACAGAAAAATGATCCTCTTCTGCAGGCAGAGGCTGAAACCACGTATTTGGTTTATTAGAATAAGAATGTTGTCCCTCATAAATTTGGAATCTTCCATTGAACTGCTGGCATTCTAAAATGTTGTAATTTTGCATCCATCATTGTGTGATATGCCCTAAACAAGTCAGTGGAACCATTCACCCTTAGAAAAGCTGGCACTCAACCAATTTATTCACTCTGCGAGAGTCTTCATAGAGTTCTCTTGTACACCTTTGCCATCATTTATGCATCATTTACCATAAAGATAGGAACTGCTAATAAATCCGTTATGCTGAAGGCTGTAAGTAAATCGGAAAGGTCTTTCATATTTAATATCTCAATGACTTGGTAGCCTTCATTTTGTCATATTGTCGATTGCTTCTGGAGAAGCTTTGCTTGGGTTCCAGTTTTATTTATCAGGAATTCTTGTGCATACTGAGTATGTTTGTTTCTATAACTGTATTGCAAGATTAGTCCAAGTTGATATATCTCGACTTTCCCTCTTACATGCAATTACCATTTGTATTGGCTGAGCTTGGTCTGATGCACATCTCAAAGCCCTTGGTGGCTTTTCTTGGGTTGGGAGCTGCTGCTGTCCCCACCATTTTGGTTCAATGCAGTTTTTGTGGCAGTTGTATATGATCACATTGATCATAGGAACCTCCTTCTGCATAAAAGCAGGGGAGCATTTTGCATGCTTTTCATTACATTTTAAGCTGAGACAAAAGGTGGATAACAAAGCCAAGAGAAGAGTTCATTAAATTTCCCTCTCAGTAAGTTAAACCAGTGAAGAAGTGATAGATTGTTAATGTTAATCAAGCTAAATCATGCTCTGCAGATTAACAGATTCCTGACTGATAATGCCTAAAGTGATAAGAAGAGAGAGACTGTTAGAAAACAAGGCAAGCAGCAGTTCCTCTTGTTAAAATGCTGGAACCAAATCTATTTACAGATACAGAGACAGCAGAGAAAGAAGCTTTCATCATCATCATCATCATCATCATTATGTAAATGCTGAAATCTTGGTTTCTTACTGGACTTTAAGGATTCTCCATGAAGTTTTGTTTACCAGGATGCGATTACACGTCTTGGTGATTTTTTTTTTTCCC
>JAVCKT010034454.1:0-14226 GCA_032273925.1 Rhynchotus rufescens
GAAAGGAAAGGAAAGGAAAGGAAAGGAAAGGAAAGGAAAGGAAAGGAAAGGAAAGGAAAGGAAAGGAAAGGAGCTTTTAAAACACATCAATTGATTTTATGCAATATGGAGACCTATTTACTATAACAATGACAGTGAGAGAGCAAATAACAGTTGTTTTTACCAAGATTTAGTATGTCAAAACTAAAATCTGGGGATTCGGCTCATCTACATCATAACATAGCGTAACTAACAAACTGAGAAGAAATTGGAGAAAGAAAAAAAATCATAAAAATGGCAGAAGGTGGCTCCACCAACAGGCAGGCATGGTGTCAGATCTATATATTATCTTGCTTTTAATTTATATACATCAATCTTTTGATGTTTCCTATCACCTATTACGATTCATTCACTTTTAAGTTATATTCATTTACAGACATGCATAATTCCCCTGTATTTCTACTTCTTATAATTTCATTGCATATAGCCTTAAATCTTGAAAGATCACTTTAATAGCCAGTCATGCAGGCGGTAAATGACCAGTTACTACAGTTACACTTGGCAGAGACGTAAGAGGAAGTAATAGCGTGAAAAATGAATGCAAATAATAAATTAGAATAACTTGCAACAACTTCTACTGAAACAACTGTAAATCGCATCCTGAAGAAGTTCAAGCACTGCATCTCACCTCTACTAGTACAGGCATAAATAAAGCAATAAAGGTCTTGAGACACCAAAGCTGACCTGCACATAGAAAAGTACCACCTGGCATATGGTAGGGTCATTGAAGAATGCATGTAAATCAGTAATATAGAGATGGAGGAAAATCAGTATGTATCAATACTCACCTAGCTCTCAATGCTATTTAAAACACAGGCCATGGAAACATGTTCCTATGCTGAACTCAGACGTTCGACTTCAATAGTACTGAAGGGCCTTTATCAGGGGAACATTTTGCTCATCACCATTCAAGTAAAAGTAGCTTTTATGAACATAATTGTCTATACAGGTGACTTCTTGTACAAAATTTGAGCTTAATAAATTGGCAAGTTTTTTTTCTCCTTTGGTGATGGATGAGACATGCTAAACCACTTCTGCATTTAATCTATCAGCCTTTATTTAAACTTTATGAAGATATATTATATTATACATGCACACCTCAGTACAAAATTAAGTTAGAGGAATACTCCAACATATTTCAAAATTTTACACTTAATTAGTCTTTTTGAGAAAATATAGGCTTTCTAAAGTCTGAGTAGGTAAAACACATTTTTCAGCAACTGTCAATTTAACAGACTACAGGTCAGACCAATTGGCTGAGAAACACATAGATTCTTACGGAAGCTATGCGAAAAAAAAAAAACTGGATGGTAATTCTGACTTCAAATCCAATAGTTGGGATACAAAACACTTACAAACTAAAAGATAAAAGAAAATAGCATTCATGTATTATTGACTCTTAATAAATTACTACATCAGTTGCCCATAAATCAGATATCAAATGTGTGATTCATGCATTTCCCATCCATGCTGACAAGCAGTTTGACTTCCTAAGGTTTCTTTTACTACCTTGTTAAAATCAACAATTGTCTGAGCAGCCCTCACGTACAGGTAAGTTAAAACTTCCTAGTATCTTTTAAATACTTACATATGCAGCCACTACCCATTAGTGTACAGTTGTCTATTTCTATTCATGTAAATAAAATTACCTTGCTTGCTGAATTAGCCCTTGAAGCACTGCCTTTAGTTCAATTTCCCATCGAGCAAAGAGTACCTGATGAGTGGGATGGGCAGAGACCTGGAAAATACAACATTAAAGTTTTGTAGACAAACAAGAAGTCTGTAAGTGTTTAACATTAAAGGTACAGCCACTGGAGAATTGCTTACAGAACACTGAATAAATATAAGGTATGTTTGGGTTTGCTCTCTTGTGTCCTAATTTTCTTTTCTCTCACCCTCTAAACTATTCCCAAGTAGTTCCTTGAAGCAAATCATCATTATTAACATGTTTCTCTCTCTCTCTCTCAAATGGCTGCATTCCAATATTTACTTGGTCACTCTCCAGTAATATACAACATATTTTAGTCCTAAAGGCTTTGATTTTTTGATTTGAAGACTGTAACTCAGTTTCAGAAAACAGCACCACACACACACACACACACACACACACACACACACACACACACACACACAGACAAAAGTTTCCAAGGATCTCCCAAGACTCATTTTGAAATAGAGTGGGAGAGCTATGGTTTGTTCAAGGCAGCCTTGAAGTTAAGAATCAAGTTCATTATATCATAGTCTATTTCAGCTTCAATCAAACTTGAATCTGTGGATATTCTTGGCTCAGGAATAGTAATACATAGTGGAATTATTGCTCAAGATCTTTTCTCATGAGAAGGGAAGCAATCATAATTGTAACTCATATTGCTAGGGTCTTTTTAAAATTTCAGTAGGAATCTGAATCTAATTAGGGGCCCAACATTGATATTCTCCGATGTTAACATACGCACACATTACTCTGACATTGTTAAAAAGAAAAATGAAAATGTTAAAATGAGTGATGCAAGAACCTCAAAAGCCTTGGGGTTTGGAAAGGCTTCAAAAAACAGCAGAGACATACCCTGTTAAAGAAAGAAACAAAGAGAATCCCACAACATCCTATGATCTTCCCTCCTATCCCAGATGCTTACCACCAGTGAGCTTCTTATCTGTACCATCTTCTCCATGGGGATGGTCCAAAGCTGTTCCTTTGTAGAAAGAAAAGAAGCTCCAACATAGAAGCTTTCTGCACCTCTTTTGCCTGCCTGACTTCTCTTCCTTCCAACTATCACTCCTCAGTGTGTAGCAGTCTCTGTGCTGCCTTGCTTGTGAATTTGAGGATAAGCGACTTCGTTTCTTAAGAACCTTTAACCTTTTCACTGCATCTTTAAGTGGTATGTTGTATAGCATCTTCTATCCCCATTAACATGCCTCTTGCTTTTCTGGCTTGTATGGATGTTTCAGTATTTACTTTGTCAGTCTCCATTAATGTATCCTTCTACTTTGCAGAGCAAGCAGATGATCACTATCAAGTGTCAAGTTCTTCTTCAGATCAGGGCTGAGAGATACAAAACACAAACAGTTAAGGCACAGATATAAGCTGGATTTTGTTTTAAAACTTGTTAAATTGACAGCAACAGCAAAATCTTCTCCCTTCACCCCTGTAGGTATGCCTTCTGCTAAGGTAGAGCAAAAAATAAAAGCAGAAACTTGGATATTTTGTAGCAGATGTATCTTCTGGCCCTACAACTTGGCTTATATAAATGCAAAGCATTTGCATTTGTTTTATCGCAAATCTCCTTAGAAAATGAAACAAAAGTGAGAGGAACACTTGACTGTTAAAAGCCTATCAGAGTCCTCATTTTTGTCAAAATGGTAGTACCTGTAGTATGGCACATGCTTTCAGCCATCTTTGTTTAGGTCTACAAACACACAAAAGCCTCTATACTTTCTTTTACACACTCATCTGCAGGAGAGAGCTTGGGTTGATGTATATAATTGTCGCCAAAGTTAGTCACTTTTGAGAACTGCAATTATAAATGAGATGGCTGTTGCAGTAAGCATATGATTAAAAACTTGCAAAAATAGTAGCAGGATAGCTACCATACAAAATGCATGCTGCAAAATTAGCCTATCCATTTTCACAATATATAATCATGCATAAGAGAAGGTTTCTTGTAGGAATGTGGAATGACTCAGTCCTAAATTATATGATGGCTGAAACCATTTAGGACTGTTCAGAATCTAAAACACACACACACACACACAAAAAAAAGTCTGAAAACCATAATGTTGCGGAACTCTAAAAAGTGGTAGCATCCTTGAGAGATACTGATATTTTTTACACAAACTGAGAATACTTATATACAAAAGTATTACTCTGAGTAGCAGGAAGTCAAAAAAGATATTCTCAGCTTTTGAATTTCAACTTGAGAATTCCAGTACAAGCAAATCATGGGAAAATATCTCAAAGGCCACGGCTTGTGTACTTGCTTTGCTTTAAAAAGCCTGCGCTATGTTTTCCTTACTTTGATGGTTAACTAAACATGAAGAGATTTATCACTGGTTATTTTAAAAGCACTTCAGTTTTTGAGATTTGCAGAACCATTTGCTTTCACGGGAACAGTATCATATTACTCAGTACCAAAAAATGAAAAAGATACGAGGCAATAGCTGTTATTGTCAAATAAAAAATAGAAAAAAGAAAAAGACTGCAAATTTCCTTCTTAAGTAAAAGAGATTAAGAAGTCTATGTAGTATGCACACATTCATAGAGAAAAAGCACTGGAGTTTGTGATGTTAGTGTCCTTGAGAGAGTTACCATTTCTATAACACTATAGAAATTCATGATTTTTTTTAATGAGAACTGAGATGTGCCGGACACAAATATTGACTGTGTAAAAGAACATGAGTGAATAGATATTTTAGCCATTTTTATGCATTTAGAAAATAACTAAAAATATTGTTTGTTATAAAAAAGCACCTGATCTACCAAGAAAAATAATGAACTTTATCAGAGATTGAGTCTTACTTAAAGAATGCAGTAACTTCAAAGAGGAAGTTATCACACTTATCTCACCCACCAGCTACTTCAGTCCTCCATTTAGTCATGATTCCCAGAAAAATATAAATTCTCCTCTCTCAGGGAAATGGCCAAACTCTCTCTGAAAACTTTCTGTTGATCCCAACAGGTACTGACTCGCCCATGACTTGGACAGGTACTGACAAGGCCCCAGGGGAGTTATGTTAAGTACTCGCAGTCAAGGCCTGGGTGGGCCCTGGTCACCATTGGCTGCCACCAGGATGAGTCTGGTAACAGTCAGAAACATTTTGTTTAGAGCAGAGAAGAAGACAGTAATAAAAATACCAGAAATATCCAAAAAAAAAAAAAAAAAGAATGTGCTTAATCAAGGAATTTAACCAGGAGAACAGTTGCCCTCAAGCAAAAATTTGACTCACCACTACAAAGGAAGTAAGCCCTGCGCTAAACAGCACACACATCTTTAAAAACTAATGAATGTTTTATTTAAAAAATGCCAAACAGACCGAGTACTAACATTTATTAATGAATGAAATCCCTCTGCTCCTTACAGTAGATAAATTACTATTAGCAAAAAAAAAATTGTCATGACTAACTAACTGATCTAATTTGTTTCCTGTTCAAATATTACAAACATGTCAAAATTTATTCTTTTAAACTTACCTAGTGAGTAATTTCCATTAAAAAAAATCTTGATTTGCAGCTCATTTACAGGTCCATATTATACTTCGACTTTCAGACCTAAGGCAATATTGAAAGGAACATATATAGTTCATGTGATGCCTGTCTTCCATGTTTTATTTCCTCCACTACATAACTGTCTATATTCTGTTTTTACACACCAATACGGAATTCACCTATCCTACTAAATGAATGAAGCTTTAGAATAACATCATACTTTAAAACTACTTCTCATATCTAGAAAAGAGTATCTTAGTATCCATTTTGAAAATAATGGGACTTAAGCATCTGCATAAGTACTTTATTGCGTCCAGGGAATGTATTTTTTCTATGAAAGCTCACAAAGTGAAATTAAAATTCACCTTCCACGCACATTCTGTAAGAGTCATATTAACGTCTGACTATTTTTTATATATGTTCTTGACAAAAAACACTGTTGCTAGAATATTTATGCAAAAAGAAAATAAAAATAATGTGATTGAAAATACGATATTTTTTAAAATGTATTAGTATACTCGGAATTTTTATAGTATTTATTATGCTGTATAATTCACTGACCAATACATAATGACTCTATTTCTTAGGTAAATAACTCATTTTTTACTATTGGATTGCAGAAAAATGTTATTTACATACATGGCAATACAAAATGTTACTGGCATTTCCTTTTTAATTTTTAAAATAAAGCACCATCTCATTTGCTTCTTGAGGACAAGAGAAAACAAGACAATAAATATTTCACATTAAAAATGAATACAATGCTTGCCAACTGTTTTGTGCTCAAATTAACTAAGATAATTTCTGTGATACTGCAGTCCTCATTTTTGCAGGAATATTTTATTTGTGTGGTCTTTCATGACTGTGGGAAATATGAAACAAAGTCATAAAATAAAAAAAAAAAATCTTCTGAGGAAATTAAACCACTAACACATTATACTTTCCTACAAAAGAGAACAGTGAAGCAGTGCATCTTGAATGGATCTGCACTCTGAAACATGAATATTAGCAGAAAAATATATTCTGTTCTTTCCTATTCATATATGTATTCCCAAAGAATAAATTCTCCATTAGAGTTTACTGATGAATTCTTGTAAAAGACACTAACCAATTAGTTTGAGGAAACTGAAAAATCCGATCGCTCTTATCTCAAATGTTATAATGAGAAAGGCAACCTGCACATTAAAAACAACCTTGCAATACCTTTAACCCGAATCCAAACTTCAGAGATTCATATAGTTAAAAACAAAATATTTTTCTCTTCATTTTAAGATGTGTATAAACAACAAGGGGAACCAGAAATACTATGGAAGAACTTTCTGTCTTAGCATTATTAGACTGTGAAGAAATAAGAACAGCTTATAGTATTTGGTGGCTGTGGTTGGTCACAGTCACTGGACTTGTCTTGACTTTATGAAATTTAGATGGCAAGCAATTTGTTTGCTAGAGTGTCTGAGAAGTTGATCCCTTATAGCATATGCCTGTATTTTTTGCTGCTTCCTGCCCAAGAACTAAAAGGTTTATTGGTTTGAAGAAAGATTGTTAAGGTGATCTCTGCACACATCTGAAAATCCAATCAGGGCACAAATACAATGTGTGCCTGTGTATATATTTACATTCATATGTGTGTCAATCCAAGTATTACCAAAAGCCAAAGCAGAAAACTTTCCTTTATTCAGATGACTCCTTTAAGGGTCCTTCCTTTCTCCCTCCCTCGTGTGCTTTTCTGTATTTAACATTAACTACTTCCAAGTCATTAGCTATCATTCCTGTCCAGAATAAGCTCCTAATGCCTCATGGCTGGCACTAGACCCTGTGTAAAAGCTGCAATGAATTCCCTAACAGTAGTGCCTTTAATTGCTCCAAAACTCCAGTCTGGAGGGGATAACCCAAGGACATCACTATATGGTCAGACATCATACTTGAGCATAAGCCATCAGAAGCAATATCCTAGTGGCTGTCAGTTTATTTAAAATTAGGAGACCGCAACTAAAATTAGGAACTTTTGCTCACAAACGTTAGACGCCAAACTCATTTCCAGACTGTCTGTCATTAAAGGTTCTATAAGTGGAGAGAGTTCCAGCGACAGCTGGGCACATGCTGTACTCCCCAAGTACAATAGGAGAATAATGGTCACGTTTACGTGCTTGAGGCTTTCCTAGGCTAACTGCAATCCTTTCCTGGAAGCTGGAGAAGCCAAAGAGCTTATTTTTCCCTCATTTTTTTTCCCTCCCAGTTTCCAGTCTACTCCACAGATGGTGTGAACATGCTGGAAATTTTAGAAGCTAATGAAACAGTACTCAGTTGAATATTTAAGGGACTTTTCTCTCTCATATACTATTTAATTGAATTGTATAAGGTTTTAAGAACAATTCTTTAACAAGGATTATTTGACTTACTTCATTTTACATTCACAATGATTCCCAGTATGGATAGCATCTACTATCTTCATTACTCAGGGCTTCTTAATAACTAGAGTTACTGCTTGCCATGAAACTCAATCCATGCCCTGAAAACTTGGCTTCGATTACAGTGCAATTAAGTGTATTTCAGGCATCATGACACTGCTTTCAGACTGAATTGTTATATCAGTCAGCACACTGTATGACCAGTCAATGATGCAAATCCAGGATGAAGGGATATTAATGGCATAAATGGGAGGAGGATGGCGGTTGGAACTACATTAATTGGGATGGAGGAGAACGGAAATAATTGATGATTTTATAGCAAATTCAAGGAAGATCTCAAAATGAGATTAAAATGAGAAAAAAAATGGAAGTCAACATGTCAATATTTCTAAAGAAGGAGCATTATTGTTTTGGTTTTAAAACTTAGTTTGAATAAAGGACATACGAGAAGGGGAATTCAGCTTTCAAAATAAAGCAGAATTCTTTATTTTAGACCAACACAAGAATTTGTGTGACTTTCATCTTCACCAAGAAAATGAAGAAGCAGTTTTCAGTTGTCCCAAACATATTTTTTTGGTTTTGCTTTTTCATTCAGACAAATAATCATACAGAAAATAATCATTTTTTTCACACAGCTCTGCATAGAAGATTCCCCACTGCTGTTTGTAAATCTTTCAAAAGCTTCGTTCTTACTCACCTTTGTAAAACAATTTGGGATTCTCAGCTCAAAGACACTGCATAATTGCAAAGCTTTACTCAATTTATGCAGCTACCCTCAGGATATAAAACAACAGAAATTTTTGTGGCCTATGATTTCATTCTGTACAGCGGTCTGCTTGACTATTTCTGTTTTTTGTTTACAGCTGTAAGAATTGGAGCATACTTTTTTTTTTTTTTTTTTTTTTTTTTTTTTTTTTTTTTAGAGAGAGAACAGCTAAAGATTTTGTTATCGAGGGATCTTCCTCAGTTTGAGATAGCCATTTTCCTTTTAAAGCTTCATAGGTGCTTGTATATTGATGCTTCTGAACAGGCACCATAAATATTCAACATTTTTTCCTTACAGAACAACTGCATCGATGATCTGTTTTTAATACTTCATAATCACATTCCATCCCTGATGTGAGGGTTTGAATCAGTCCTTCAGCACAGACCTGGTTAGTTTACAGATCTGGGGATGGAAAGTAGAGGAGTCAATGAGAGGAGTTTATCCATCAGTTTAATAGCCAACTGCATAGAAACTGCATTATTCCACCAAGCAAGGAAAGGAAAATTGCATGACATATTGCAAGCTATTTTTCAATGAAGACAGGCACTTATGACTCAAATTCCAAAGATTACCTTGCCTTTCTCCCTTCAGTAAACAGAATGTTTGCAAAAAAACAGACATTCTAATTCTGTTTACCAAATTTAAAAGCTTAAGACTGTTTCGGTGTTTCAAGTAAAGAAGGCTTACTAGTTTCTCCAAGATGTACAATTATCTTCATGCAATTCTTTCATAAACTACTTTTTTGTTGTTGTTGTTGTTAAAGAAATAGAAATTTTCTACACCAAAAACTAATTATTGTACGTTTTCAAAATTTGCTGTGAATGGCCAGGACAAGAAAGGCCTGATGAGGGACGCTGAATATATGAGTTAGGATTGGTGAAAGGTTCATACTAAAGAATAAGTTATAGTCACTACACAATGTTCTTACATAGACATTGCCAACTACAAAGTGGTTTTAGGATCAAGTGAATCTTGTAGGCCTCTTAGTCCTCCAGTCCAGCCTTGCTCAGTTTTCCCATTCCTTTCTCCTAAATACTTTTCTATTATATGGAACCAGAAGAAGGTAATGTCATCCATTTTCTATGTTTCAAAAGTTCCTCTAGCCTTTTGAAGAACCTGTCTGATAGGGAAATTACCTGTCTGGGTTTGGAGAGAGAGCATTAAATCATTCTTAATTTCTTCCCTGTCTGGTGGGGATAGAGTAATTAAAGTAATAATTTCCCTTACTTTTTTTTTCTCTTTAAATTTTGAAACACTATTCGGAATAAAGCATTATCCTCCAAACATCATGATGCTGACTAATGTTTGGATCAAGTATTTATCAAATGTACTCAGCCGCTTGTTAACTAATTTTTCTAAGATTTTGTCATGACCATTTTCTTTCAGATACAAGAAGAGGGTTCACATAGCTTTTAAATCAGGTTGCACAAACAGTGCTTTTCTCTCTATATTACTACCAGTGTGGCAATTGCCAAAAATTATATCTACTTTCCTTCAAGTAGCGCTATTGTACTTCTCTGTGCATGAGAGCTCATGAGCTCAAATTCTCATCATCCTTTCTCTGTCTACTCTGCACCATAAGGACAAATAATCAAGCAATAATGTAATCTTCATTGTAGGATCTCTCAAAATCATTAAAGTGGTCCTTATGCCTACTTAATTTCAGCAAGCAGCATGACAAAAACAGCATTCGGAGGCAAAATCCTCACAATTTAAAACCAGTAGTGGAAATGTGCAGCAGACACCAGACTCCTGTCACAAACATTTCAGAGAAAGAAGAGATTACTAAAACCAACCTTGTTCACAAATATGTTTGTGTGTATACTAAGACTCTGAGAGGAAGGAATTCCAGAATCGCCCAGGAAGGGAGCGGCACTCCTTAAACCTGTAACTACTTAAGTGAGATTTAACACTACCCCGACCTTGAATTGCCTTCTCCCCCAGCATTTCAGCAAGGATGGGCTCAAAACTGAAACTTTGCTTTTAATTCTGTAAGATACATGAATGTCCTATATTCCATAGGAACGACTGAGCTCTTCTTGACCTTTATGGCCAGTACTCGTTGTGGGCTTCACCCACATGGGAAACAAGCATTTGCTTTGGTTCAAATATCAGCACTCAAGCCAGCTCATGTGTTTGTAAAAATGTAATGCTATGTGGGTTTTTTTTTTTTCTTTTTAATGAATTTCCTTTTAAGGAAGTTCCTGCTTGTCTAAAATAATTTCTTTTTCTAAAATTAATGACTGAATATTGTTCTTGTGAATTATAGACCATCTGTAGCAGCTGCAGAAGATGCACAAAATGGAAGCGTTTCTTCATGGATATTAGGGAGAGAGAGGTTGTATCTATTCCATGATAGATGAGCACACTGCTTAATGTAAATCCTTAAGTGTGAATGCTTGCCCATAAAACTCACAGTTAATTCTCCACAAGTGTTCTGCACTGTTTGCTTGAGAAAACACTAGTCCAAAGCAATATTTTAACAGCAATTGAATCCAACAAAGATTGTGCAAAAGCTGTTACAAAAGCAATATAAATAACGTCAAAACAAAACATTAATATGACAACAGTTCACAGTAGGTTCCTGGTATTTGCCTGTCTCCACTGACTTACAATCTGCCTATTCCAAACAGTACTTAAGCTCCCTTAAATACTTTTTAAAACTACGTGAGGTGTTTTCTCTGTGAAAGTGATTTAAGCCAATGAGTTTATTTTTTAGCACACCAGGGCACATTTGGAGGCCAAGCAGGACTTGCAGAGTCTGCAGCTCCAAAGCCCACGTGTCATGGCGCCAGTTTATATCAGTGTCCTCCCCCCGACACAAAGGTGCATCCCGATAAATTAGAAAAGTGCAATGATTGCACCCCTACATCTGAGGCTTCACTCAGTGCAGATTTGGAGCTGTGTCTTTTCAAACGAAAGTGAAGGCCTCTCAACAAACACTCTATGCTGGGCCTAGAGGGTGCCTCAAGCCTCCTGCTTCCTCCTCGCCCCAGCAAGGACCCAAGTCTCCATTTTGGATCCAAAGCCATGATGTTTGTTGTGAATTAGGGAAATATGGGGTGGGGGTTTTGTTGTTGTTTTGGTTTTCCTTTCTGCTTGAGCTAGTTACTGAGGTTGGTTTCTTTGTTTATTCTACTCCCAACCTGGCTCATGGTGCCCTTGCAGCAGGGCTACATCTACAAGGCAAGCTGTGGCCCAAGCCCTGAAATACAAGACACGTCCCTGTCCTCATCCCCATACCTATCTCTGTCGCTGGGGAAGCACTGAGGCAGTCCTTCCGTCAAGAGGAACCAGCACTAGCCTGAACCAACACTTAGACATTAGGAAAAATTTCTACATGGAAAGAGTAGTCTGGCATTGGAATAGGCTGCCCAGGGAAGTGGTGGAGTGAGTGTCCCTAGCAGTGTTCAAGAAACATGGAGATGAGGCCCTTAGGGATATGGTTTAACAGGCACGATTGTGAAAGGTTTACAGTTGGACTCAATGATCTTGAAAGCCTTTTCCAACCATTATGATTCTATGATTTTATGATTCTGCCTTGCACTTCAGTCCTGCATGCCACTGAGCAGCACTGCTTGAGAGCAGAAAATGAGGGCTCTCTGCACCCTCTCCTGCTTGTTTTTGACCACTGTTAGCTGAAATTTTTCCTTGTGCATGCAAGAGAGGCACTTACTGCTCTTTTATCTTGTTTCTACTGGGGACCAGTGTGTTCGGATTACTCCTTGCCCCGCTGGGCAGGCAGCAGCATTTGTAGATCCTTGCTGAAAAAAAAATAATAAAAATAAAAGGAAGTAAAAAAAATAGAGATAAATATAGCAAAAGATAAAAGCTCTGCTGTTAAAATGATGGCACTTCCCAGGAAAATAGAAGCTAGATCGTAACAGCAATGTAATGATGTTTCAGAGTCCATCTGAAGAATGCAGAGTGTGACAACACGATAAGGGAACGAGAAAAGCAGGGATTTTTGTTATAGCTTGCAGCATGCTTTCCAGATCCTAACTTAGCTGCCGGAAATGTTTGCAAATTGCACCGATTTTAAATGCTGCTATTTAAATCAATAACTTTAAAATTGCCGGCTTCCACAGAAAATGAATGACGAGGGCGCAGCTACAGCAAGTGAGTGTATTTTTATAACTTAAAAAGAGGTGTCAGCCTGCCTGAAGATTTGCCACCTGAAATGCTAAACACAATGCTAACAACGTTCAAAAAATAAAACACACAAAAAAAAGAATCTCTAAAAAGAGCACTTTCTTTTCGTACTGTCATCCATGCTAAATATTGCCAAGTGGTAACGCTATAAAGAAAATTCCTGACTTGTGTGATAATCACTACATTTGTGTTTACAGAGAGATTTTCATACACATTATCAACCCTATTTAGGAAGCTTTTTTGGTCTAAATCTGACAATATTTTCAAAAAACAGGTTTTAATTGTGAGGAGATTGTGTTGCATATATATACACTGATATGTGTGTATACCCATACACATATACACACAGATTTTTATAGAGATAAATACTCTGAATAAGTATTTGAATTAAACAAAATGACATTTAATTTCAAAATGACATTTAATTTCTAAAACCTGCTGTATATACACAGAGGTAATAATCTGTGTGCCTTTCATCTGTTTAGAAACGTTAAAACTATCAGTATGGTGAAAACTGTGCCACAGCAGAGCTTCACTGAGCCCATTTTTTTTTCCATTTCTGCCAACTCTAATACAAGGCTCTGAGTCTTTTTCATCCCATAAAAATGCCCAAGACTTCCTTCAGTTCATTGTAGAAAAACAATTTTTGGTTTCCAACAATTAGCTATTGCGACATGATAATATTGCAAAATGTTTTTCTAAATATTATTTTTAAAATATATTATTTCTACAGTTCTTGTAGTTCCATTGAGAGAAAAATATTGCACATAAAAATAAAAATATAGAAATATTTGGTGCATTTTGTGCAGACTTCTAAAAAGCATTGCCTCTTTTAGAATATATAGCACTCATTTCCACACATGTTCATCTTTGAAGTAGAAACAATTGTGAGGAAATTTTTTCCATATTTTGACTGTCATCATTGAAGTTCATCGTATCGTAGAAAGGGACTATAGAACTGAGTAATGAAAAGAGAGATCTTTCTTGTTCATTTCTATGGAGCCACTCAAAGTAGCTCTTAAAATATGCATGATTCCCACACAAAAAGCAAACTTTAAGTGAGGCCATTTTGTGATTGCTTAATCACGTGAATTAGACAAATGCTTAGCTTGTATTAATTCTTCAAGCAGATTGCCATTATAATTAAATCAGCACCCTTCATTTTTTAGGATTTGAGGCCTCCTAGGAGATTACCATTTGAAAACTACTGTTTTCAAAGGCCAATTAAAACATCATTATCTCTGCATTTCACCACAAAGAACAAAGATAACACCACAGCTAATGTAAAACTGCTTCTTAGAATCTCAGTAGATTCTTTAAAAGCAAAGACTCAATGCCTGAACATGTCTTCTCAAAAGCACTTCTGCCTTCTGGCGAAAAAAAAATTTATATGTGTAGCAATAATGAAGGGATTGAATAGGTGAAACATGGGGTAGCAGGTGACTTTTCAAATACTTTCTTCATTAAATTTGCCCTAGAGTCACATATGACAGTTTTATGAACAGATCTTGATTTTTTTCATCCAAAAATAAAATTATACAGCGGATTTCCCACAAGGGCTTTTAAAAAGATAAGTAAAAAAATAGAGAGGAAAGGAAAGGAAAGGAAAGGAAAGGAAAGGAAAGGAAAGGAAAGGAAAGGAAAGGAAAGGAAAGGAAAGG
>JAVCKT010034456.1:0-12647 GCA_032273925.1 Rhynchotus rufescens
TCAGTTTAATTGGACCTGTCAGCTAACATGAGGTGCCCGGAGAGAACCTCTTGGGATAGGATTATTTAAGATTACCCAATGAGATGGTTTAAATCTTAAACCTTTAGTTGCTGATGGTGTAACATACTCTACTTAATCATTTCTGCCTATTTCCACTTTGCATACAGTACATGCACAATATAATAAAAAATCAGGCTGTGTGTCCTAGCAAATGGGAATTGCTCAACCTCTCTGAGGAGAATTTCCAAACTTAAAAATACTGCATATGTTATGGATAACCAAACTGAGGAACTGGGCCTGGGAAGAACGTCATCCTTGAGTTGTAATCTGGTGTCTGCATCCTTACCAGCCTCCGAGCGTGCATTATTTTTAGTTCTTAGAGTAAAGAATGTCTGTCCTCTCTCTGTGCCTAAGTTGTGGAATGTCGAAGAGCAGCAGGTATGGGACTACTTTGTGCTGGTTGCTTGTTGTCCTTGTGGGCTAAATTCTAGTTCTCTGGGAATTCAGTGGATTTTTTCAGAAAATATTTACTCTTACTTAAGAGTACAATACGATATAATGTAATGCTTTTCTTTTTAATTAAAAATACTAAATATCGCAGATTCATTTAATATTTCATCTCTACATCTTGTCAAAAGAGCTGTTTTCTAGTAATTTCATAAAAACTTTCGACTAGCAACTATTTATGATTGTTACTATTGCTGTTCTTGCATATTAAGGGAAAAATGGTTTAGGACAGGATTCTAAAAGATTCAGTGCTACAACTGGTAAATCACACATGATATAACAAGGACATTTGATTTATAAGATGCAATGTTTAGATGCAACCTCATGTATTAGAGTCACTGTATTGTTCACTGGATAATGCAAGTTGAAGAGCAATTTGAAAGCAATGTGCAAACTTACAAAAATGGCATGTAGTACTTCTGGATAATATTAGCACACGCTTTTTATTGAAGAATGTCTCTTACTGAGTTTTCCTTCATTTTTTGAAGTGAAATGATGGCATTTTTGTGAGCTTTTTAGAGTGCATGTGTTTCAAAAAGGCCTATGTACTGCATTGTTCCAAGATCAAGACTATGAAGCTTCCTTTTCTCATCTTCGTCTCCCCTAAACTTCCTGTACCCGAAAGCTGTAAAATAAATGTTACGTATAATCATTAACACTTACTAAAATTTGAAATTTTACCTCTTATGGACTTGCATAAGCACGTTTAACTATTTTTTGCCAATCATAGTTCTTTAACAAAGCTTCTTTTGTTCATTGTTCAAAATGTGTTAATATTCTGCAATTCTGCTATGTAATTCTTCAATGAATATCTTTTTTTGCTGCTTACAGGATTTCATAACTGTAATTACACAATTATTTGCTCATAATAATCAAAAATATTCCAACAGCTTATTGAATGGTGGGATTTGAGGTTAAGTAACTCAAACTGAAATGCAGTTCATCATTAATTCCACCTAGTTCTTTTTTCTCCCTTTAACTATGCGATTTTTCATGGCACTGGCACTATAGGAAATAAGTATCAAATAGTATTGAATTAATTGTGAAATAGTTAGGGGAAAAGTAGTTGTGCTCTCTGATATACAGCAGTATTGAACTTGCTGAATTTATTGTTTGTTTGTTGGGATGGAAAGGAGAGCGACTGGTGGTATCTTTGTTTGTCTGCTCTGATCACTACCATATCCATTGTATCTGTGTCACGGTTAAAGCTTTTAATTTCTTGATTGCTTTGCATTCATAAGGCAGTAGGATAGAAAGCTTAAAATAATGTGCTCTATTTGTCAAGATGAGTATTCACCAGTAATCTGTACACTTGATTTTTAGTTTGATGTTCTAAAATTGTCTACGTAGTAAGGACTCTGCTTTTAAGAGTCCTACTGGTGCTATATAAGCACCAAGTAGAGTTTGGATTTATTTTAATTTTTTTTTTTAAGCTCTCTGTTACCACGTTACACTTGCTTATTATTTTCAGAGTTGCAGTTCCCATTTCTGCCTTTGCTTTTTGTACTGTTGCGTTCATGGCTTGTGCTGTGATGCTGAATCCCGGTGCTAAGTGAGAGGAGAAACCTGAACGGCGTCCAGCCCTCCAGAAGCGCCGGGCAAAGCACTGGTCAGAAATGACCTTTTCCTCTTTCTGCTCCAATTGTGCAGGATGGAGGCTTCCTGCCTGGAGCTGGCTCTGGAGGGCGAGCGCCTCTGTAAGGCAGGAGATTGCCGAGCTGGTGTGTCTTTCTTTGAGGCAGCTGTGCAGGTCGGAACGGAAGATTTGAAGACGCTCAGTGCTATTTACAGCCAGCTCGGCAATGCCTATTTCTACCTGCATGAGTATGCGAAGGCCTTGGAGTACCATCACCACGACCTCACCCTCGCGAGGTAACCGAGTCTCGCCCTGACCACGTTCTCCTTTTCCTTCTCGTAAAGCCGAGCGGTTGGTGGTTCCTTTGTCCACCCCAGCCTGCCAGTGAGGGCACTAGTGCCCGCGGAGCCCCGCAGGTGCCTCGTGTCCTTCCCCTGGGCAGCCAGAAGCTGGTGCAGCACCGTGGTCTCCGAGGTGACTGACACCTTGCCATGTTTGTGGAGAATTAATTACCCAGT
Source organism: Rhynchotus rufescens (assembly GCA_032273925.1). Classification (NCBI taxonomy): domain Eukaryota; kingdom Metazoa; phylum Chordata; class Aves; order Tinamiformes; family Tinamidae; genus Rhynchotus; species Rhynchotus rufescens. Next base: position 2,602 of record JAVCKT010034456.1, read on the forward strand.
TGCTTTAAATCCAGCTTTCCTTTGCCTTTTCCCGTTTCTGGAAACTCGCTGGTTCTCCACAGTTCTAAGCCAGCTCTGCTGTTCACTAGACAGAACTCATTTGTGTTTGTGTAAAACTGTAATGCGATATTATGAAATACAAAAATTTAGGCATTTCATATATCATTTGTGTTTGATTCTAAAAGACTCAGTATAGATCCAATAAAAGACAGTCATCTAATGCGAGACTTGACCAGAGTTGGGCACAAATCCTTCTTCTTCCTGAACCTGGCAGTTTCATCAGTTCTTGTAACTGTCCACCGCACGTGGGTCTTCTCTCCAATTTCCACTTCTCTACTATGTGATGGCTTCTTTATGTCTGCAATTTTAGGACTATTGGAGATCTGCTGGGAGAAGCCAAAGCTAGTGGGAATCTAGGCAACACATTAAAGGTACTTGGGAATTTTGAGGAAGCTATTGTTTGTTGTCAAAGACATCTGGATATTTCCAGGGAGCTTAATGATAAGGTAAGAATTGCTTGAGAATCCTTTAAATAATCTATGTGTTACTAGCAAACCATATGTATTAATGGTTACAATTTAAGTAATTAATTATAAATTAATACCAATTTGTATCAGTAGTAAGATGAATATGTCACTTTTCAGAAGGATTTAAATACTGAACATTTATTCCTAAAAGCTGAGAATATTTTTTGTTCAAGAGGGTGGTTTGTACCCAGGAGACTACAGGATCTTCATTTATAAATGTTATTTTATGTTTTATTTAATTTTTAAAGATAATTGACTCAAGAATTATGTATCTCACATCTTGAATGGAAATTGTAAGCAAAACAATTTGAAGGGTGTGATAAAGCGGGAGTGAGAAGGGTGACATGAGCCTGTTCAGAAGGGTCAGAGCATCTCTTGGCAGGTGCTTAGACATTTTCTTCCTTATGTGCTGACTTGTTAGGGTACAAGACACAAGCCTAAACCATGAAGTTTAGACCCTTGTTAATCTGTTGCTTTTGTTTTAGGTGGGAGAAGCAAGAGCACTTTATAATCTGGGAAATGTTTATCACTCTAAAGGGAAAAGTGTAGCTTGTACAGGGACTCATGAGCCAGGGGAGCTTCCGGATGATGTGAAAAATGCATTAGAAAAAGCTGCAAATTATTATGAGTAAGTAGCAACTTTGTATGTTGATGATTGCGAGGATACAAACATGTAATTCATTAGAATAGTGGGAGATTTTATGGTGACCATGACTATAAAACAAACAAACAAAAATTTTACAGTTGCTACTGTTCTCCCTCGCCTCCCTTCTGTCTCACCAGGGAAAACCTGACGCTAGTAACGGAGCTGGGAGACAGAGCGGCGCAAGGCCGAGCCTTCGGCAATCTGGGCAACACTCACTACCTCCTGGGGAACTTCAGGAGCGCGGTCCTAGCCCATGAACAGGTAGGGCAGCGCCCAGGAGGGAACGCTCCCTGTGCAGCAGCACACGGCTGGCTGCTCCCATGTCGCGTGCGCGGGTTGTGCTGCCTCTTGCAAGGTGCTCAGTGCAAGGTGGGCCTTGGATTTTGGCGCACAGCTCCCGGTCTGGCTGTGCCTGTTGGGTGCTGGCCTAAAGAGCCAGCATTTCCCACAGTGGCGGGCACTCCTGTGTGTGTGTTCTGAAATGTAAAGCTGAGGGATTAATGTGATTGTTTGATATTTTAAAGCGTCTACTAATTGCAAAAGAATTTGGTGATACCTCAGCTGAAAGAAGAGCCTACAGCAATCTTGGAAATGCCTACATATTCCTGGGTGAATTTGAAACCGCTTCAGAATACTACAAGTTAGTTTGCTTATAAATTCCTTATCTTCTTGCACATTTTTATTTTCCTCGTGCTTATCACTTTAGCTGGCTATAGAATGACCATCTCTTCAGAATATGCTTACAGATAAATTGATTTGTTCAGCAAAATATTTGTCTTTGAACTTTTTTGTTACTTGTAAATAGGTTATTCTTGACGCTGCAGGCATCTTTCTGTAGTACGTGTCTTCCTGCTGCTGTTTCACAGATTGAGCATTTACTGACTTAGCTTGTACTAAATTTTGGAGTGATCTGAGCAGGCTTCAGTGTTGCTGAGCTAGTGCTTGTCAAAATTCGGGCTATATTCTTAATCCAGATTTTTTCTTCATCCCCTCAGTACAAGCAATTGTTGCTGCTGTAACTTAGGAAAATAGACACACTGCAAAGGTGCAGTGTGGGTGCGAGTGTCTCTAGGCTGACTGTTCTTTTTAAAAATAGGAAAAAAGGCTGAATCCCCAGCAGAAGCTGTTTAGTACTTAGTACTGCAATTCCTCTCAGCCAGCAAGGACAAGCTGGCTTGGTGGTTTTGGGTATTACGGCATCTATGGAGAATATATTGTATTTATTTTAATGCTTTAATCCTGGTCGGAAACCGTGTCAAGTCCAAACTGTCAGGAGAGTTGCTATAAATTATTGATGAAGCAACTGATTAAAATCAGGAGATGCAGTTTAGGTGACCAGTCTGCTCCCTAATAAACTGAGTGGAAATTGATTTGCAAGGAAGTGGAACAAAGTCATTTAAAATCTTAACAAAATTTTATGGGATAGCGATGAGCAAATTTGCCTAGTTATTTAACCTGATGAATTTGTGTAAGTGATTTTTAGCTGAACAGGTTCATACGCTTTTTACAACTTTTCCCATAGTGATTTCTGTGATGACCTCCTCTTTCTTTTAGGAGGACGTTGCAGCTGGCTCGGCAGCTTAAAGACAGAGCGGTGGAAGCGCAGGCCTGCTACAGCCTAGGGAACACCTACACCTTGCTCCAGGACTATGAAAAAGCAATTGATTATCATTTGAAGCACCTGGTGATTGCTAAGGAGTTAAATGACAAGTAAGTCCTGAGAGATTGTTTAATGTGCGCATGACACTAAAACCAAGTCCTGTTACCTTTTAGCCCTGCTTTTTTTCTGTACATGATATCTGAATTCACATGAATTCCCTGCAATGCTGAGTTCCATTTTTTAAATGGAAAAAAGAATGCTTGAAGTTAAGTCAGTTGGCTTGAAGCTGAAGTCAGTTAGTGAGCCTGAGCCTTTCTTCAGGTTTGTTACAGCACTGATGAATGACAGTTTCCACAACTTGTGTTGTTCCTTTATAAGTTAAGGAAAACAGAAGCAGATCTTTGTTTGCTAGGATTTGACTCCGGTAATTTTGCATACTTTTGGAAGAAAAGGTATCTTCTGCTTTTCTACAAATGAGGAACAGTGGGAAGGGAAAAGAATAAATCCACTAGCAAGTAACATTTGTTTCAAGACCGCTATTTCTGAGTTTTTCTGTAACATTGGGTGAAGTGCAACCCAATTTTTGTTTTTTGTTTTGTAATTTTCTTTTCCCTTGGGGCAGTAGGCAGGTGATTTGCTATGTACAATGTTTGCAAGAATGGAAGGAATAAGTTGTGTGCTGAGAGTTTAAAAATCCAAGATTTTATGGAATTTGTTCCCGTTCATGCTTATGCCCAGCTCACACTTAATCAAGATACTTGAAGGCATCGCTGTTGATAGAGTTTCTGATGGGAATCTTGTGTTTTCCTTGGTGCAGCCATCCCATAGTAGCCTTGTTATGAGAACCTGCCCCCTAGTGCTGGTCAGTAACGGGAGCTGTGCTTCAACGTTGGCTCATTCTTTGCAGAGTCGGGGAAGGGCGCGCGTGCTGGAGCCTGGGCAACGCTTACACTGCCCTGGGGAATCACGACCAAGCGATGCACTTTGCAGAGAGGCACTTGGACATCTCCAGAGAGGTAGGATTTGCACCCCTCACGTGTGCCAGCCGCTGCCTTCTGCTCTCCTGTCAGGGCGGTGGTTACGGATGTGTCCGTCCGCCTCGGGGTGAGGAAGCAGAATTGCTTTAGGCTCCGGGTTATACTCTGCTTTTAGTTTTTACATTAAAATACAATAAAAAGTTAATTCAGTTTTGAACCAGAGATTTGAGAGAGAAGATGCTTGCTTTATATTAACATAGGTACATATTTTATTGCAGTACTAGATCTGCTTATTTTATATGGCTGCAGGTTGGAGATAGAAGTGGAGAACTCACTGCTAGACTTAATCTCTCTGATCTTCAGATGGTTCTTGGGCTGAGCTATAGCACCAATAACTCCATGATGTCAGAAAACCATGTGGCTGATAATAGTTTGAATGGTATGTGCTTATTTATAGAATCCTAACAGTGAACTTCAGAAAGAAAAAAAAAATCTGTTTTTTGCATAATTGCTTGTGTATGTTACTACTTTGTATAATGGTTATTTTTGCAGTAGTGGGCCCCTTGAGCCCCCTATTTTTTTGAGGATTTACATGGTGAATTACAGGTTATTGCTTATTTCCTTCACATGAATAATGGGATTCTAGCTATTTCTCCCTTTTCAGGGGGGAAGCATCTTAGTAACATGAGGCTTTCTCTAGAAGATGCTTAATTTGATGAGCTCTCTTCATAGCTCCATAGGCCTTTTACAGATAGATGAGGTTTACAGGGGTGTTTATACTAGCAGAGATTTGTTGTCTACTCATCAATTTAACTGCACCACTTGGGAACTTGGGCTGCTGTATCTTGGAGTTAGGTGACTACAGGCAGAGCCCCTCTTCAACGGTAACACCAGGAATCTCAGTGATAAAAAGCTGAACCTGCTTCTTCCCTGAAGGTGCCAGGCCCAGAGTAGGACGCCGTCACAGTATGGAAAACATGGAACTGATGAAACTGACGCCAGAAAAGGTTGGCACTTTCCTTTTTCTCCAGTAAGGCTGCAAAAACAATTTGTCATGGTTTTACTGAAAATTGTGAATTTGCTATTATTACTTGTGTTAAAAGGACAAGAGTGGCTCTAGGACAAAATAGTCAGAAGTTTTGTACCTAACTGCTTTGAAAGAAGGCGACAAACTTTGATATGTCATTTGTATCTCCTTTCACTTAGCTGATCTTAACAATTAGGTAAAAGAAGGTCTAACAATTAGCTGGGACAAGACAGACTGTTGCCAGGCATGTAAGTCAGCGTCTTTCATAGGCAGTGATTTGTGGAGAGCTTGCTTATGCCCAGAGCCTCATTGAGCGCTGATGTAAAGCTAGTTTGCTGTATCCCAGACTTGCTTCCCTCCGGGGACCCTCTAAGCTTTTGGTTATTACCAGCTCTATTTTCTTACTTTCTAAATCCCTTTATCTGTGATAGCTTTCAAAATGGTGTTTGTATAACAGTTCCTTCCCTAAATATACCTAAACTTTTCACATGGATTTTTATAATGTATTAATGTAACAGCACAGCTTTCAGTCAAGGGCTTTTTTCAAGCTCCTTATGTTAGCAGCATCTGGCCACTCCTCCAGGGAAGGTTTTTGTTGCTGACAGGGCTGTGGTGCCACTCTGCGGTGCCTGCTCCTCTTCATGCTGCTGTCCTCGGGTGCAGCTTAAGCCTTTAAAGGCAATTCCCTTGTGGCAGATAGTGCTGCTGCTGGATTTGTGCTTACGGACACCATTTCTGATGGTGGATCAAGGAAAAAAAAAATTCATGTGGTTATTATAAAGGAATGTCAGTTGTAGATTATTTTGTGGATAATTTTGCTTATTCCAGAAAAGAAAATATGCAAACTGAGTCAGGGTAATGAAGTCCGACTGCTGGCATTTGTCTCACTCTTCCTTTTCAAGCTTTACGGGGAAGTGGGTGTATCCAAAGGGCTCCGTAAAAGGCTGGGCAGGAGCTGCTGTGTACACGGCTTTGCTCTCCCCCTCCAAAGCCCTGTTTCTATTTCATGTGTCAAAAATGTCCTGTGGGGACTGCCCCCTGTACCTGAATTTTAGCAGTCATATTAACTACATTTCTTACCCCACAGACAGTACGGAAAACTTCTGGGTGTTTAATGAAATACACCATTATACCACATTCTAATCAATCAGGTGTCCCACTGTGATTCACTTAAGAGCCCTACCTTTACCAGAGTACTAATCTGCTTCAGGTAAATAACATCTCACTAACCATATATCACGTGATACAACCAAAAGCTAAGTGGCAGGATCAACTAAACAATGTAAAGTTGCTTCACTTGGGGGTGAAAAAGCAGCAACTCACAGAGGCATCAGTGTAATGTAATTAAAATTAAAAGGGTTAATTTCATGACTCTTATTCTCTTAGGTTCAGAACTGGAACAGTGAGATTCTTGCTAAGCAGAAACCCCTGGTTGCCAAACCTTCAGCTAAGCTGCATTTTGTAAATCGACTGAAAGGCAAAAAGTACAAAACCAGCAGCACTTCCAAAGTCCTACAGGATGCCAGTAATTCTATTGATCATCGACTGACAGCCTCCCAAAGGGTAGGATTGGAGATGATAGCTTTTTAAATAAATCTTCCATTGATGAAAATTACAGTAAACACATTCCTGCAGGTATCCGTTTGAGTTTTACTTGTTTACTTAACCTTAACAGTGTCACTCTGTGAATTGATGTAGAATCTACTAGTTTCAGAGATGTCTCAGGGATAATGATAGCTTTAGGCTTTTCTGACTAGTAGAATTTTTTCATGGTAAATTTTCTGGAGTTTTAGGTCAGTTGGCACATACATTTTATTTCTAGAACCTCTCTCAGATTGTATTTCTCCAAACTGAACCAAAACCTAGCTTTCTGATTCATAATGTCTTTCAAGCTTGCCTGGAATCAGCCAGTGGGATTTTTTTCTTTGATAAATGTTTTAGGTCATTACGCTCCTGGCATAAGTCAGCTTAAAATTACCAATAATTTTATTATTAGATCAAAATGAGAGAACCATATACCTGAGGACCAACTGGAATCTGTTCATTACTAGGCTTTTGTTTTCTTCTTGATGGATGCTTGAGTTTTGGTGTGTTAATAACTGAGGAGAAACTTCCTGTGGTAACGGTCAGAGAACCAGTTCTCTCAGTTTCAGAGAGTGAAATGTTTCTAATAGATTTTACCTTCCAAAAACATTGCCGTAGGATTAGCACTTCCTATTACTGTAGGATAACTCTCCATCTATAAAAAATGGATGACACAAACTAGTGTTTAACAGTTCTCTGATACCTGAATACAAAAAAGATCTTGCTGAATTGAAACTGCCATGTGGCTGTCCTGGATCTAGATGCCATTGAGTTCAGCGTTTGCTCTTATTTTTCTGTCCTTTTCAGAAAAACCATCGAGAGACAGTGGCAGATGAGGGGTTCTTTGACCTGCTCAGTCGCTTCCAGAGTAACAGGATGGATGATCAGAGATGCTTCTTCCAGGAGAAGAACAGATTGTCAGCTGCTGCTGTAGCTGCATCCTCTTCTCCACCTAAAACAATGAGAAAGTGTAATGGTTTTTATTAACATCCTATCTGAATGTAGTTCTTGGCTCATACTGTTTTAAAATGTATTCGTCTGCTAGGCCTTCTTTGGTAGGGAATTATTTCTGGGCTAATCTGCTTTTCTTCCCGTCCCGCAGCCTTTTCGGCATCCGTGGTGTCCCCACACACGGATGAGTTCCTGGACCTGCTGGCCAGCTCGCAGAGCCGCCGCCTGGACGACCAGCGCGCGAGCTGCAGCGCCCTGCCCGGCCTGCGCCTCGGCCGCCTGCCCGGCGGCAACAGGGACCTGGACGACGACTTCTTCGACATCCTCATAAAATGCCAGGTAAGAGAAAAAACCTTAAGACTGAGCCCTGAGGGATTTAGTTTTGTGTTTAGGTTCTTCAAGTAAGCTCCTATCCGTAGCATGTGTTTTAAGATACAAATTGGAACATAAAGTAACTCTCTATAAGATATAGAATTCTTTTTAACTTTCTATAAAATAATGGAATTCTTTATAAGAAATATTTCTCCAAATTAGTCTTTTAGCCATTTAAAAGAAATGATGCATTGGAGGGATGCTGAAAAGGTGAAAGCAAGTGAGGTTACAGCTTGGGTAAAAGGATTGCATGGGTAAAAGGATTGCTTAGAACAAGGGCATTTAGATCTCACTTGTGAGGATTTCTAGTGAATCAGAGGTCTTTCTAACTTACAAAATGAAATAATTTGCTATTACATTTTCAGTTTTGATAATGGTTATCATTCCTGTTGTGATAAACTGAAACACTCATTCATAGTAATAAGTGATGTGTCCAGTTATTATTTAGAGACCATTATAACCAAAGAGAACCAAGAGCATCGGTCCTCTTCTAGGGGCTTGGTAAGGATCTCGGCGTAAAAGAATCCAGACTAGGTTTTCTGAGATTTCTTTGGGCAGGAAGCAGAACCAGACACGGTGGCACGTTCATCAGTGTGGTGAACCAGCAACGTGCCTGTTCTCAGCATCTCTAGATTTATTTGGCCGATTCTCGCTCTCGTCACGCTAAGTACAGCAGATTCGCAGTGTCAGGTCCTGCCCCTGGCCTGTTCCTTGCTAAGCAAGAGCAGGGCTGCTGCATGAGCGGAGCACAGAGCAGGAGCATCCCAGTCCTGGCTCAGGAACGCAGCCAGCTGCCACACCAGCACAGCTAGCCTGCCTGCCTGAACAGTGGCAGGCGGGCAGCTGGGAAAGGCCCCTTGCTGCAGGGTGCAGGACAGCTTCCAAGGAAAGAGCAAGAAGCCTCGCCTAAAGAAAGAACAGAGCTGGGATGTCAGAGGACAAACCTAGTATCTGCACTGTCTGGGTAGAAACATAAAACAGTAAGGCTAAAACTATTCTTCTAGAGAAAGAATACTTAAATGGTGCTGCACACAATATTAATAATATCATTAATGATAACTTATGATGATTAATCTAGTTATATTATTATGACATTATTAACATTAGATAATAACAAACCTAGTTATTAATGACAGCTATATTTGGTGAGCATTTTCAGTTTTTGCACCTTTAACCAAGCCATTTCAGTAGTGGGACCTCCCTGAACATTCAGCCACTTTAAAAATACAGACATTAAACCTTTCTAAGTCTCTTACATTAGAAAACAAGAACTTTGAGTAATTTTTCACTTATATTATTCACTTATCTTATCATCTGCCTTCTCTATCATGTTAATAAGCACTGTTCATGCTTGGTAATCTCTGCAGGGCTCCAGACTGGATGATCAAAGATGTGCTCCCCCCTCAGCTGCCAAAGGACCCACTGTTCCTGATGAGGATTTTTTCAGCCTCATTTTACGATCGCAAGCTAAGAGAATGGATGAACAAAGGGTACATTTACCCGCAGCTATAAAAGGACCAAGTTCTAGCTGAAGCAAGTAACAGGCTTGTTCTGTACAGTAACATCTTATGTATCATTTTTGTTTGCTGGAAAAACATACATGCCTTTAAAAAAAAAGAAAGCAATTAATAATTTTATTTTTTTCTTTTTTATAAATAGAAGCATTGCCCCCACTGACCTGCAGTTACAGGTAGAGCTGCCACTCCTGTTTGTAGCTGGCAGCTACTTATAGCAGTGTCTTTTGGAATTACTGACTACTGTATCTCCCTCTAACTGCCTCTAATCTCTTACATTAATAGGAATTTACTTTTCTGTCAGGGTATTCCTCGTGCAAATGTGTGGATTCTACTGCTATCTCTGTCTAGTGTAAAAGCTAAGTTTGTATAATTTCTTTTCAAGGAAAACTTGATTTCCCCTCTTCCTTCCCCCTGCTACGATTTGTAATTTCCTGAAAAAAGGTCCTGTTTTCTTTTATACTTTTTTAAAAATAATTGAGAAATAAATAGCCTCAGTACTTACTCGGTCTTTGTTTCTTCTAAACTGTTAGTGCAATCAATTTTTATTAAGAAAAAAATTGCTTTTTAATAAGCTAGTTGTAATTCTGTTTATTTCAAAAGCATGGTTGACTTATTTTCGTAATATTTAAGTATAAAAGTCAGAGTAATTGTTAGGAGGATGTACTTGTTTGTAACGAGCAGGTGTGGGTGTTGCCTCCAGCACCTCCAGTGTTGCAGGCCCCAGGAGCTCAGCACAGCCAGCAGGTCCTTCCTGCAGCTGGAAGCAACAACTCTCCATGCTGCCTCTTTCCTACCCCAGCACCTCCTGCTGCGGCTGTCGCTGTTCCCCCTGTCCCATAGGCATC
>JAVCKT010034459.1:0-20335 GCA_032273925.1 Rhynchotus rufescens
AAAAACATTAACAATATGGAACACAGTTTTAGTTGTTTTAAGGTGGTCACTCGGTCAACTTGATGCCTTGATGATATATGAAAAGCTGCTGTCAAGGGGAGGAAATTTCTTTGGCAGCAGAAGACTACAGTCTGGCTCAGCTCTAACTAACAAGGATGGAATGGAAGCAACTAGGGCTGTACTTCTGGGTTCAGGTGTCTAATAAAAAGACGAGGAAAACTAAGATCTATCAATCAAGTACCTTTATCAGGTGCAAATCCCACCAAAAAGCTCTGAGGAACAAAGAAAACCTGTTCCTCACAGGAGACAAACATAATGCCTAATGCCTTTCCATAAGAAGGACCAGGGAAATAGGAGGCATCTCAAACTGAAACATAACATCAACCTAATTTATGTTTATGATTGTCTTGCTATGGTTAAGTATCCAAAACTGAAACAGACCCAACTTGTCACAGCACCTAGGACAAGAGCTGAAGAGGCCCCAGACTTTCACAGCACTGTCCATTCTGACCTTGCAGTTAAAACTTCCAAACCAGGTTATCTTTCAGCCTAGGCATGAGTATTATGCATTCTGGGGTAATTCTAAAGACTATTTTCGTGGTTAGTTGATATTAGAAAAGCACTTTAAATACGTTTTTGTCTGTTGTATGCCCCAACAGCTAAAACGTTAGTATTGTGCAAACAGCAGAAGTCCCTTGGAAACAAGTGAGTTACTGACCAGTTTAGGAAAATAGGGAGAAAACTGCAGAACAGGATTAAGTGAAATACCTTGTTTCCATAAATGGGGAACATGGTAGAGAAAGAAAAAAGCAGCCCTCTTTCCCCACAAATTCCTATGATGAGCTCTTAAAAAAGATAACCATATAGCGAGACAGAGTTACAAAAGTTTCTTATGGAAGGACAGTTTGGATCATTTTCAACAACTTATGTACTGTAAAAGCAGGTTGATTAAAGAAAAATCCATTCAATGTACTTTACACTGGAAGCAAGCAATCTTGTAGTAAGTTCTACACAAATACCTGCAATTTCACAAGAACTCATATTAAATACTTACTTTGGGGTCGCAAGCTGGGTCCAGATCCGTGCTCTTCAGGTGCATCCTTTTCTTTGCCTGATTTTTCCTGATCCCCAGCTGCCGGCAGACTGGGAAACTCTTGTTGGAAATAACTATTTACTTGAATAGCTGGACCTACACAATTACAGAATCAAAGTCACAAATTTTTGTAGTCTGAAGAGTTCAGAAGGTTTCCCGCCCTTTAAGTCTGATCATCCTTAAAAGGTGAACTTGAAAGCTACCTTAATTTATTGGTAACACAGAATTCACATGAGTCTAGAGCAATCCTTACAAACGATTCACATTTACTACCAAACACCAAAGTTGTCAAATCTCCTGGGTCAATTATCTGTCAAGACTGCAGAAAATTCCTGAAGCAACCAAAGAGATAAATGGACAGCTTGCATTGCCCAAAGGAGCAAGATGCAACGCAGGGAGCACTTAAGTTACTCAGCTCTGTCAACATTCTTTTCTCAAGCACAAAGATTTCCCTTGTTTTATTCACAGCAACTACAGTCAATCTAAGAACACGCAGTTATGTTATTGCCAAAGCCCCTAAGATTCAACGCTGCTCTAATAACAAATAATTCCGCTGGACTATTGAAGGCCACAGTTTTATCTTGTGAGAAAACTTAGGTATCAGAACTGGAACATTCTTTGATTCAAAGCAGAAGTTAAGAAACTGCCACACAGGAAGACAATCTATGTTTGGTCTATCAGCTATAACAAAAGCCTTAACTTCCAACTCAGAGCTACGTCCAAGGTTTTAAGAAAGTCATTTTCCCCTCCTGCCAGACACGCATTGAATATTGACCTATTAGTCTGATACCAAATCACTGAAACTTGCTGAGGGAAACTTTCTCTCAGTATGCATAATGCCCTGCTCATGCATCTATTTTAGCTCCTGGATACTGTAAGAGACAGCCTGGTAGGTCACAAAGATTGTGGGGCAAAATGACAATAAAGTATAAGGACCTGAATGTTTTTCCAATATTAAGAAACAAGCACAAGACAAAATCCTGACTCTCTTTACTTTTGTTGTGAAGTTATAATAACAAACACCACAATATTTGCACCTGTGCCTACAGACTGCAGTGAGAACTTTCAAGCTTGATTCCAACTTCACCTTCTGCAGGTCACATTAATTGTTGTGGTTTTTATTTTTCTGACACTGCACTCCTATGTCCATTTAGCTACAACCAAGAGCTTGTTTAATGGGACTGGAAGCAACAGTCACGCTAAACAGGCCAGGGATCCTCTTCAGAGGTCCTGTAGCCTGCGACGCTCATTAGATTATGCACCTTGAAAATGCTTTCTGCCAAAGTCTACACTGACAGCAATGTTTTAATTGCAAAGCAATACCATCCTCAGCGATAAGCTCAATGGTGCTCAGGTCATCAACCTGAAATAGCTAGGCTGCCAGCCAAGCACAGTTCAGCAATTAAGGTCTTCAAAGATGTTACAGCAGCAATTAACTTCACCTTCTAATCAACAGGAGAGCTGAAAAATACATGCTGCAATTACATTTTAGAAGCCCTTCCCTTCCAGTTGGTCACATGGAATATCCGAGAAGGGTTCAGTCTTGCCTCAGCCAAAGGAAGAGTTACAAAAGCACGAGGCTGCTGGCTCCTTTCCTGCTGGACCGCACGCAAGGCATCTAGAAAGAGCCCGAGTCCCACCAGCCAAGTGCGGAGCGCGGAAATACGAGCACGACAGGTGTACCCCGAGTCCCAAACCCGGGAGCAGGGCGAGCGGTGCCAGCTCACACCCTGCGCTGCTTCCCGAGGCACCGACCCCACTCCCGCATTAACGGAGCGGAATGAGGGCGCCATCTGGGATTGGCGCGCCGTTGCCATGGCAACCCCCAAGTAATTAGCTAAATGCATTTAAAGCACTGAGCCGAATCACTTTATTTCCCATGTCACATCAGCAGTGATCTTATCAGCTCATGTAGAAAGGCTGAGGCAAAGGGAGCTGCATACCAGTGGGGTTTTTTGAACATCTATCCTACAACACTCCCTCAAGATGAATTGCAGAGCTGGCTTAAGGGAGCAGACTTTCCATAGCAGAGAGCGGAGGAAACAAACGGGCACAAGACAGGGAGCGAGAAGTACAAGCTCTAAGAACTGCCACTGTGAATGTCTACTCCATTAAAATGGCAAAGTCATTACATGTGCAATATTAACAGCAAGCTCTAAGTAATGGCTTAGAAGTTATCTCCATGTAATACAGATCTATGCTACTATTCCAAGATCCATCTAGAAAAGAGCTCACTTCAACATGTAAGACAAAATTTTCAGACACAGAAATCCTGTACGCCTCAGATTTAAGACAACAAAACAAGCCACGGGTTATTTTTGCAGATGCAGACATTCTAAGTAACCTCTTAATCCTTACACGCAGTTTCAGAAGTCTGCTGAAGAACGAGCTCTAACCTCAGATCCACAACAGAAACAGTCAAGGTAAGATCCACAGCAACAGAAAGAATTCTTTCATGTAATTACATAAGATACCTTTACTACCTTGACCCAGCAAAAAATAAAAAAGACAACCCTCTTGAACAGTATCATTTCCAAAAGAAACACAACAAACCAAGGAATACACAGAGGGTTCCCAAAGATAAGCAAAGTAGTGTTGTAACAGACACTTATAAAGAAGAAAGATGTTACACCTTTGGAATAGAACAATTCAGAATAATGAATAAACAGATCACTAAGCATTTATGCCACTCCTCCTTCCTGTGTCAGAATTATGTACACTAAAAATACAGATTTTCTCCTCCACCCATTTCAGCCCTGTTCAAGATCTGCCTTGATCTCGATCTGCCCTGATCAAGATCACCCTTGCCCTGCCAATTTCCCCCAAAGGGCCATGCAAGCCGTTTAAAAGTCAGCTACCTACTAAACCGGGCTGGAGCTCACTTGAGTGACAAGGGACTGGCTCACCTTCAGGCCAAGAAAGTTGCTTCCACAGCATTCCTAGTCCCAGCTGGCTCGGTCAAGACTCAAAAGGTTGCCGAGTGTGGATCTCTCACAGCAGCATTCATAGCCCGCTAGGCCAGTCCAGATTCCCACCACCTTTAACACCACTTACCATCTCCTTGCCCACCTGGCTTGGTACTGGCCCATGATTTGGCAACAGGAGCTGCTTCTGGAGGAGCAGGAGCGGCAGGTTTTGGCTGTGTCTGCGGCACTTCTGGCTGTCTGCAATCAGAGGAAAAGCACGTGTGAGTGCAAGAGGGACTGAGCACAGAATGAGACTGTCTGGACGACTACTGCAAGAGAATGAAGTGAGATAACTGCAACTGAAGAACCAATAACTACTCTTCTGTATAAAAGCATTTTCATATATAACAACTGTTGTTATAGTAACAGTTAAATTGGAATCAATTAGCTCTCTAGACTGGACAGATATTCGTAACTCAAAGCAAAGGGTTATGAATAAAAATGGCTGGGAAGGAACAGTAATCCATCATGAACAGAAATACAGCTTTTAAAGCAGTTTATTAGATGATGAAAATCCAGTCACTCTGCAACCATCTCTTCAATCAACAATGGAACCAAACCAACCATGGAAGGAAAAATTTTGGAATAATGTTCTCCTGGCTCAGTGACTGAGAGAAAAAAATCAATTTTAAAAAATACCAGCACAAACACAGAAATGACAGAAATAAGTCTGCCAGAAATTATGAAGTACAAGGAACTGATAAGAAAAGCTGAAGACATCATGAAAGAAGTAATCGGTAGAAAGGATTAAAAGAAGTTGAGTTCTATTGAGAACAAAGGTCCAGTCTCAATTTCATTATCTAGCAATGAAAAAGAGGCAGATATTTTCAATAAGCATGAATTTTGTCTCAATCTAAGAAACAAACACATGCTGAGGAAGATCATTCTGGTTCATAAATCCAGTGAGGCTGTTCAGCCTCTTTCAGTAACAGGTATTTCTCAACTCTGGCTCTGCAAATATCTTAAGCCTGCAGAGTGCCATCAAGTCAAAATCTCCAGCTCATTGATACTTATTTTTGATAAAACAAGAATAATGGGGGAAATTAATAGACTAAAACTGTTTTATTGTACCCGTAAAGCAAGAGGTAACTACTACAACGTGATTTTAGATAACCTAACTCAATTTTTTTAGCGTGCAACAAGAATTTTAAAAAATATATTTTTGCTAAATAATAAAGAGTTAGTGCAAGGCACTACCCAGTAGCCCAGCAAACTCAGCCTGATCTTACTGGTCACTTACTTTTCTTCCTCATGCTGTTCTTGTTTCGAAGCCCATCCTGTGCCATCTTTAGGCACGATGTTCACATTAGGGTCGTTGCCTTTGTTCTCTGCTTTGAGACTAGGGAGGTTAGCAGGGGGAGGCATCCTCCTTGATATAGCAACTTTTCCAAGACTTTGCAATCCATGGCGTGCGGCAACTGCATGCCAAAAGAGAAACCAGAAGTTAACAATGCTCCTTAGTAGAGCTAGAGAAATAATAATAAAAAAAAGGCAAAAAAAAAGATAAATTGAGAGGAAGTTTAAGAAAAAAATAGAAACTCAAAATACTTTTCAATTCATTAAAAAAGGGAATTAGAAATATTCAGCTTGGCATGGCTTGAGTATTTTTTATATAGCGAATTAATATAGTTAACCTATTCCGGAGATGAAATGGGATATATGGCCCACTTTTAGAAGCACTGCTCAGTGACAGTAAGCTAGAAGAGCTCTCGTAAATATAATGTTGATATCTTAAAAGCCCTTTACGATGGCGTCAAATATTATTCATTCTCTTCCTCCTTTTGGGGTTTAACATACCTTGATGAGTCCAAGAACACACACATGGGTCCAGCCCATTTCTTTTTTGCTGCACAAGCCCACTGGCTGGTGCTTCAATTTCAGTTGGCAGATGCTGTCCTTGCAAAAACATTCCTACAAAGCGCATTTACTCCAGTCCACAGGTATGAAAAGCAGTACAAACCTAACACTGCACAGGACATTCAACCTACCAATTAATTAACTCAAGTGAAAAAAGTAGAAGTTACTATCCTAAGTATACTAGAACATACATGCGTATCACTTTCAAACCTAAAATGTAAAACAATTCTGAATTTCAAAATAACATTAAGTATTAAAAATAATTGTCAAGTTTGAATTCTAGTTCTTTATACAATCTCCCCCTGCATTTAGGCATATACATGAAATTACATTCAAGGCCTACAGAGCATTTTTTTTCTTCCTATCCTTCTCAACCCTATCAATCACAAAGAAGCATAACCAGGCTGGCCTTATTTGGGACTTCAGGAAAGTTTCGCCCTGTGTTTGCCTGCAGAACACTGATCAAGCACGTGATATGACAGTGGACGTTCCTGTCTTGTAGATCAAGCACGTCCAGTTCTGCACAGGTTTTGTTATTTCTGATATTTATATCCTTAAAAGGGACTGGAGGGGAGGAACAGTAGCAGGAACAAATACATTCACAACAGATCTCAAAATACGCTCAGTGGTACAAGCACTATTATACTACTGCCCATCAGTTTACAGTTAAATAACAGCTAGTGAGTGGCAAATGCTGATAATAGAGAGCAGACACTAAATAGTTCTCTTATTCATCTATAGTCTGCTTTTTAGCAACCTGCAAACATTGTCTTCCTGAACTGAAACACTACCTTAGAAGTAATCAGAAACTAATCAAGATTCCTTCCCACAATTCTTCCACTTAACCACATTGTCAAGCAGGTCAAAAATCTTACGGTGGTCAGGTGCTCTTGTGCTTTGCACTCCTAGATGACTGCATTGCTGTGATGAGGAAATACTGCAGCATTCAAGTCAGTGCACTCACCTGTGGTTTTCTGAGTTTCCAGTGATTTTCCCTTGTAAGTATTAAACAGACTGAGTGTTGCATACTTGGTTTTCCCATCCTTTGCTTTTGTACTCTGGCCTGACTTTTCCGACATTTCGATGGAAACTCATCGAGTCTGGTACCTCCTTCTCACCCTTCAAAATTGGCCTGAAAATATAAACACCAGAAGAGTCAAATAATTTGAGCACAAGCCAATACAGGAGGCAAAATTCACGAGACGAACGTTGACACCACATTTGTCTGTCTGCATCATCACTGTTATATCCCTGCTACTCCTTTTAAGCATGTTGGGTAGAGATGCTTTAGAACACATCACATCCACGAATCCTTGAACTTATTTAATAATATACCATTTTAAAGCATTTTCAGCTCCCCAATTTGACAACACCAGGACGGGCAGCATTTGATCAACATAAAACCCTGAAAAATATAAAACGGTTGAAGACTGAGCATGGGCTCACTAAAAAGCATGTGAAATTTTTACCAGCACTTAGCAATCTATGAGAGGAGCTCAATGATTTAACCCAGTTGTGCAGCCAAGGGCTCAGATACCTGTGCTGTAGTATTTCTGGATTTTTCCCCAGTTAGAACCATTATGGACTTCACAGTTAGAGATATTAAATACATCAAGCTGCAGTTGAATTTATCAAACTGAGGAAGACAACATGTACAGGCAAGGAGGAGGAAAATTCCTTATATCAAAAGTTACACTATTCTTTTTGCTACTTGTAGCAGTAAATTGCAAGCCTGTTAAAGCAGATCAGGTCATCCCCTCTCCTCCCTCCTACCGGAACAGCAGACCTTGAGAAAAAAGAACCCAGCAATTATCAGTTACATTGCACTAAACATTCTTCGCTGGAACTTGCCAGAGTCGCTACTCATCATCAGGCAGGCACACAACAGTGCATTCACTTGAGCAGAATATTATTATATAGTCAATTTAATCTTACCAGCATTCGCACACACAAAAAAAATATACCCTTTGGTACGACTGGGTTTTGTTTATTTCCATGCAGATTCCAGAACAGTTCAGATAAAATGAAATGCAAGAGTATCTCAGCTATGACTAGAGAGCAAGAAAACTGTCCATCCAGCTCTTAAAACTCTCTAGTGATCAAAAAACTACCTGATCCAATGCAGAGCCTCTTAATACTTTCAAGAACCCCCTCACAATTCACATGCTGGCATTCATGCCTATTCAAAAAATAGCCTGCAAGGACAAGCAACCCAAAGAATAAAACACTTACTTGGTCATTAAAGATATTAGCTATTGTCAAAGATGCAAGAGGACAGTTTCATTTATATAGAAATGACGACAACAATCCCACCTTACTTTGCCTTCTATCTCAAAGTGCTATTTATACCCATTATAAGCCATTATTGTAAAGCTGAAGAAAGAAAATCTTCAATAAGCAATTCCAAAGACTTTTTGCCAGACTAGTCAGTATTTAGGTGTTTCAATAGCATGGGTTATCCCAAAAGTCACTTTTCATCCCTTCTAAAAATATGAAGCACAGAATGGGAGATGGGAGCAAGCTGAACTCAGTCCACCAAGTGAGGAAGGTATCCAGAACCCAGACCTTGGACATGGCCAAATCTCTTCTGTTAAACAGAAGGCATCTTTTATATGGTCTCTTTTAGAGGAACAACGAAGTAAACAGAAGAGGATGTATCCCTATTTTCCTCCTCTTCATTTCTTTTCCCCTTTTTCATTTTTTCTCACTTTACCTTATGACAACTATAGCTCTTCCTTTCTCTATCCCAAAACCTACAAGTGGATACCACAACTTTATCTAAACTTTTTTTTCTTTGAAACTATCAACTTGAGCATCTATTTACTGTTCATGGAAGCCCCAATGCTCATTTACAACCCAACAACACACCAAGCCCTTTCCATTATCATTATTCACAACCACGCAAGTGCTTTCAGCTAGTCTGGAGCCCTAAACCAAGGCAGATTATCAAGTCAGAGGCTAAATCAGACACTAGGCCTTGATTTAACCCATCTTCTTCTACGGGAAAACTCAGTATATCACAAGATCTTCACTAAAATTGGCTGTGGAAGAACCAGGAAGATTTTCTCCCTTCAGTTCACCTACAACACTCTGCAAGACTGTGAATCTACAACACACGTCCTGGAGCACATCAAGAAGTAGGTATTGACCAGGTAAACACCAGGATGCTGCATGGGCAGCAAACAAGTTTCTACAAAAGCAGCTAAGCTGTAGCAGATACAGGGGGAGCAGAAGGTAGCTTGAAGATAATTTAAAATATTCCCTGAGTTTGTCTTACTTTTCAAAGCTCCTATCGCTGGCAGAAACCACAGCCAAAGTCTTAGTCTCTAAGGGAAAGAGTTATAGTAAAGACAGAATTAGCACAGACGCGCATGGGCAAATTTTCATTATTATAATTGTTCTTTCTAGAACACTTGATAGCTTTAAGAACAAGAGGAGGTTATCATGTTTCCCAGTAATGCTTTTTGATGTTAAATTTGCAAAAATCAACAAAGATTGCTCATTACAGCTGAGCTCTACGCATTCTTTGTATTAAAATGCAAACGGTTTGACAACTTTTTTCAGAGTTACAAAGAAAAAAACACAGAATGTTTTAAACTGATTAAAATCGCACATTCCTCAGTAATCTGATTTGCAGAAAATAGATCAAGCACTACAGGCAGTGCTTTTTTAAATTAGGTCAGTCAATACATTCACATTTAACTAAGTTTAGATGTGATACTGGGTGCTAAAGATATACTTTCAAAATTAAATTTTAGATCAGGTACTGAAGACAAATATGACAAATCCTCTCTTTGAAGAGCTCACCTCACCCTCTAAAAACATATCTGCCAGGTCACACATTAAACATTCACCTTTGCACCATCCAATAGCAGTTAAAAGAGTGGTTCCAAGCCATATGAAAGAAAGGTTCGGTCAGTATCCAGCTCTAAGCCTCTCGATTTCTTCACTTAAATTTATCTTTTACATAGTGCCTTCCTATAGGAACATTATCACTTGCCTGTGTACCACTTACAAAATATTTTAACATAAAACACGTTTAATTTGTGTATACAACTATGTTCTAAGCTGCCAAGCACTAGATTCACCAACTAATTCAAAACTTGCCCTAACATTTATATCTTTATCAGTGAGACAGTCGCATGACCAGTCTCTATTAGTCTACCTCCTGACAGCTAAGCATAACTATCTGCTAGGTTTAAACATTCAGAACTACTGTTAAATGCGTAAGAACATGAGACTGCTGTAGACCTCTAAACAGGAGCACCACATAAAAGAATTACTTACCAAAATTAAGTAATTACCTTGCGAGCAACCCGAAGGTCAGGCAACAAAGCAAGGAGCAGCAGTTGGCAGGTTTCACTGCACCATGAGGCAATGTAATCTAGTCAGCAGCTCAAGCCGGATTGCGGGAGTTACACTAGGCATGATGACAGAAGGCACAATGCTCCCTAACTTCAGGAACACAGATTCTATTTCAACCACATAGCAATGTTACCAAAGAGATTAGCTGAATTTTACTGTGGCCTTGTTTGTGATTCAGACATGAATACATGACCATAATCGCCAAACCAGTCCATCTTTTTCAGATCGCAAGCACTTGCTTATTTAGATCTTGCAATGAACTCAGAAGAAGCGGTACAGAACTTAGCACAATTAAGTTGCTGCCACAGCTCCTAGATGACATTTTACCTATACCATTTTAAATACTCCAAAAAGGAAGTATACTATGTCCTATAATCTCCAGATATCCTCTCCTGGCTGCACAGACAGCTGCATGGCAAACTCTCTAGAACCATATTTTATATGCTCTATTTTTTAACTCCTAGGAAGTCTTTTTTTTTTTTTTTTTTTTTTTTTTTTTTTTTTAAAAGAGCTTAACATGTCGAGTTATTATGTCACTTATTATTAAGCTAATATGTTAACTTCACAAATATTATAATTATCATTTATCTAGTCCCATCAGATCTTTTAAGGATTTTAATTTAATCTACAAGCATACATTTTAGGATTGGTAACTCATATGACACTTTGAAAGGATTTTAAAGTGTTATGAACATTAACTAAGTACTGCAATCATTCCCATATTCCCTATTCAACACAGATGGGATATCCATGTGCCACGTTTTGGCAGAGCTTGCAGAAGGATAAACTGCAATGGTTTAGGGAAGAAAACAGTTCAAACCTGCTTAAAATTTCTCAGAACCATAAACTCTTGATCCCTCAAATTCACATCTGTAAAATGTGAAACAGCAAAAAAACACTACAAGAATGGTTATTTGTAACTGGGATGTATTAGCATCCCTCTCAAAACAGAAAACAAGAAACAAATCCAGAAAGACGTTTCCAAATCATCTTGCTCCTATTCTAAGTGCATTGAAGTGTTTAAGAGACAGAAAACTTCTACAGATTTGTCATATTCATCTGGACACAACTCCTTTTTTTTAAAATAGCTTCACTCCTGGCACCCTGAAGATAACATTTCTGTTAAGTTTTAAAACAAAAAGCATTAAAAATAAAACCCACTTTTTTTTTGTCACAGGGCTGATCAGATTTTAGAGGCTGACGTTCCTCCAATTTCAGTGCTACTGATTTTGAAAGAGCCTTTTTCAATACCTTTTCAAGTCCTGTACTCGACACCCTACATGAATAATGTGGAACTAAAAATGTCAGCTAGAACAGCTCCATTCCAACTGCAAAGTCTGGCATATTTAGATTCTAGAACTGCACTGAAGAATTTGCTTCATAATGGTGCAACCGAAGTGTAATCTGCACTTTGAAATAGCCATATAAATTTGGAAAAACTGTGATCTGCAGAGAAGACAGGGATTTAAGCTACTGATAGAAAAATACGACTGCTTTAAAAAAGTGGTTAACTTACTAGATACTCAGAACTCAATACTTCTTCATGCCTTACGACTCGTTATCAAGAAAGCCTGTTATTCACAGGATCACAGATAATTACAGAATATATGGTTATGCATAAAGAAAATGAGGTGCACAATCAATTGCAAGTAAAGTTAAAGTTAAGCCTACTGCTTCTGCCACTTGGGATATGGATATGTTTACAAACAATACAAACTTTATACCACTTCATACCACACTATACCACCAGTTTATAAACTAAGCAAACAGAAGAGCTTTCATTTAAAATAACTCTGAAGAGACTAGAACTTCATTCCAGAACTGAAGTGTTTCAGGCTCAATTTCCACTCAGTTTCAGCCATTCATCCCATTGGAAGAATTCTGAACAGCTCTAGCATCAGGCAGTTTAATCCAACATGAAAACCCGCCTCAGTCCCTACCCCATAACACCTAAATAGTAAAAGGCTCCGTCACATCAAAGTACCTAATAAAAGAAAAGTCTTGAGGGCAGAAAATTATTTTAAGAGTAATTTCTAGGAGGGTTCATTGCTGAATAGTTTGTTGCTAAGCAGGCAGAAAATTAAAGAAAAAAATTCAAGGCCTTTTGAGCTTCCCATTTCACCCACCTCAGCAAACTATCTACAAGAATAATAGCTCACAATCTTCAAAGACTGCTGGCTAGATCTCACTACAATTGATTCTTGATTAAGATCTGTATTAAGCTTCATTTTCTTAGAAAGCCAGACTAATGTGCATTTCCATCCCTACCTTTCTTCCCCATCACTGAATTTTGGGCTCACTGAGAATTTTCAGATGAATTTGAAACAGAGTAACTCAAAAAAACCACTTTTCTATAAATTCTGTGGAAGTAGGTGGCAGAGTAGGAAGAGAAATCCTTATTAATCATCAGCTCTTCCGTGCCCACCACCTCAGTCACCAAATGGAAAATTAAAGTGAATTTTGCTTCTTAGAACCAAAGCATTGCACCATTGCACCAAACCTGTAACAAAGCAGGCTTTGCTAGTTCTATTATTCTTCAAATTACTCCTCTTTAGAGCTTAAGAAAGACTTCCAAAAAAACTACCAGAACTAGAGGTGTCAAGTCGAAACAAAATGAAGGCAGGAAAAAAGTGCCATTTCAGTACATTTCTCCAAATACACATCTTACAAACATGCAGACTGTAGATTCTAGAAATAAGCATCCACAAATGTCTGTATCAATTTTAAGAGACATCTAAACTACAGCTTAAATAGACTTACTGACTAAGCTAAGTGATGGAACTAACCAAAATTAGCCACTTGCACAATAAAGTCAACACAAAATCTAAGTTTACTGCAAGTGCACAATCAATTTTAATCTAGCAAACTATAGAATAAGCATAGTCTGCTTCCTTAGAGCAAGAAATTTGCCTTCTATATGAAATACTAGATACCCTGAACATGGCCCTCCAGTAGGATAACTAACAAAAAGAATAATAAAAAAAATATCTCAGGGAACATTTAGTATAAGTTTCTCAAGTGTAAGAGTACTAATACTTTCTGAATAAACTTTTAAGATATATCCTGCCGAAGAATAAAAAGCAGGAAAAAACCTTTCCATTTCTAGCCAGCTTTTGTCCGAGTTTGTCAGTGTTCTTGAGAACAAAAGGAAAAATGAGGTAAAAAGCAGCTGGCTTTTTAGCAGAGAGTTTAAAAAAAAAAAAAAAAGGCAGATAACACAACAGCCATGCAAATCTCAAATTTGTTTCTATTCACAGATTTGCCTATGTATTTAATTGTATGTGAATGAACACTGCACTTTGCAGGCAATTAAATAATACTAGTGTGGAAGTGTCCTGCCAACAGAAGCTTGCTTCATAGTATCAGTTCCCCAGATCAGTGCGCATTTTTATACATACCCACATAATGGTGATCAAAAAAAGAGAGGATAAGCTCACGTTAGCAATAAAATTAAAAACGTTTAGTGTATTTGACATCCTCTTGTAACTGTTTTCTTTAACGTAATACATTTTTCAACAGCCAAATTGCTTCTGAAATCTTCTTCTCCTTAAGTAAGCTCAGGGAACAAAGAGGTTAAGGTCCTTGCTCCTCATAAAGAAGATTAAAATACTCTGGGGAAAGAAAGTACAGATTTTACTTTACATTGTTTGAGGATGTAAAACATTATATTTTTATAGTTATAGAATCATAAAGTAATTCAATATTCTGAAAACTACTATCTAAATATCATCTAGAGCAATACCACTGCCTAGGAATTCAATTCTATCAGGGACTAGCTCATGGCATTCTTCCACATTTCACACCACAGGCTCAATTTTGGTCTCCTGCTTTTCACCCTGTAAGTAGCTGTTCATCAACAGGGCTCTTCTACCCATTTTGGTCCTTTGCAAGCAAGGAGATAAGAAGCACTCAAAATATGCATGTAGATACTCTGATGAACAAAATGCTAAAAGAAGAATAAGCATCTCCAGAAAAGGAGAGGAGCCAGCGCTTCTGGAACAGCTCTCTAGCAGTCAACTCCTGTCCTCCTTCCCTGCAATGAAAAACACCGCCAGATTACTGCTTCTGTGTCTAAAGATCTTCATTCTTTCTCGTCTGATATTTAAATTAAAAATTTCTGTAGAGGAAGCATGATAGTTTAGCATTTTATAGATACAGCAACAATTAATATCACTCTACACACATAAAGTTGAAAAATGAAAAGCAATGAGTTATTTGGGGTCCAGTTTTGCTTGTTCCCATAAAATTAGTCTTCTTTGGAGGCAAGTGGAGGATACAGTTATATTCTGCACTAGATATATATCGTTTGAACAACACAAGTCATTATCTTAAGTGCTACTGTTGGCACATATGCAATGCCTTCAATGTTATCTTAACTAGCGCTTTCTTAAGGAGTTTCAATAATTATCACATAATTTTGTTAAGCTACTGGTACACTTTCCCAGCTTTCCTGTTTCCATAAAAATGATACATTTTGCTAAAAAAAAGAGTCAGAAGATCAAATTAAAAAAATAACCTTCAAGCTATTTTGTATTCTTAACCTAAATACAAATAATAAATTTAAAGCTACCCCTCATTTGTCACAACAAATATGACTTCCAGAATTACAGAAGAGTAGAAGCTAATTCTTAGAATTATCAGAAATCAGAAAAAAGGAAAGGAGTATAAACGTAACTAATCTATTTTAATAAAAAAAATTATTAAATTCCTAGCTTTGAGTTATTTATTTATACGGAATATAAGTTAGTTATGTATAAGGAATACATTCCTTATTAAATTCCTAGCCTTGAACAGGAATTCTACTACTACTATGCCTCCCTATGCCATTAGCCATGCAAAATCAAGCATGTTTGACTTCTGAACATCTGAAGTACAATTCAGCCTACACACAAAGTCAAGTCTACACATGTAAATTCAAACAACAATTGCATATCTTTTACTAATCTAAACATATATACACTACCCTTCCCCCTTCCCTTTCTTCTTGGAATGGGTTTTTGGAAAAAAACATTATTCTTGGAATAACTACATCATATAATAGATGTCAGTTGTTTGGTCTCATCTCCAACAAGTGCGACTGACACTCATTTCTACAAAAATCCTCTCCCACACCCATTTTAACAATCAAGCACTTTAGAGGAACAAAATATGCAATGCCCAGACTCAGACCTGAGTCTCTAATCCTAAGCATAGCCAAGATAATTGAAAAATGCCTTAAAAAAGTAGATAGAATTGCTTTAATTTGCCTTCCAAGTTTAGAGAATTTACTTTAATCCTATTTTCAAACTTGTTTGAAACATGGGGAATAGCATCTCAAAAAGTCTGAGAATTAAGACTGCTCACTCTATCCCTAGACCAAATACATTTAGGGTTGCTCCTGCCACTGTCATTCAGCATTCACCTACTGGAACTTATCTGAACAATCTCAGGATAGGCTAGATCACTGCATTTATCTGGCCTATCTTGTGCAGGTTGGTCCTAGATAGCTCCTCGCTAATGACCAAAATAAACACAGATACATGCTTAAAGAAATCGTACCCTGTGCGTCTGTTGGCAAACTCAAATAGGAATGACTGACAGGCTAGCAGAGCAAGCTGCTCCTTTCAGAGCAGCTCAAAATTTAGGTTGAGCTGGAAAAAAAAAGTAGTGGAAAAGCAAGTTGTATTCTCACAGATAAATGGATAAAAAGCTGCTACATGCAAGTGACTGAAATTCATATTACATGTGACAAATACAGTTACTGGACTAAAGTTCTGACAGTGAAATCTGGTAATCACATGAAACATACGATGGCCTTCATTAGTATAACAAATCTCTATTTTATTTTACCTTTTTTTTTTAATATATAACTGGACTAATGAAAAGACAAACTTATTAAAATCACCACCGAGGTAAAAATGACAAAGTTTGATTAGGAACTACGAATAAATGCATTAACAGAAACACTTTTTAAAGACTCTACACTAATCAAGTCATTATTTAAATGCTTTCTTCACTAGAGAGGATTTTTTCAAGGGAATGGCAGCACATGGCACACACAACTGAACCAGCACATCTTAAGCTCATGCACCAACATAACTGTTCTTGCCACATTCTGATAATCCTGAAGAATAAACTAGAATAATTTATATCTGATTTACAAGGCTACAGAATACACTTTACAAACAAGCAATCAATTTTGAAACTGAATCTGAAATTTGCAGCTTGCTTTTAAGACAAGTTATTTTATTCCTAATTAGCTCAAGAGTTTGAGTCTTTATTTCATTGAGATTAATTTTTTTTTTTCCAGGACAAGTTTTTAGGTTTTTATTCTTACAGTTTCCAGCTGATGGTAAGAAATTTTAATACCATAAATTTTTAATTATGGTCGAAGTTTTAAAGTGCTGGAATGAAGCCCGGGTCATAAAAAAAAAAGGGGGAGGTTAGAAGAACAGCTTCTATACAATTAAAAAGATCATAATGAGATGCTTTCTCATTATTTTAGAGAGCAGAATAATACCATTTTTATCCAATAGCTTTTCAACTTGCAGATGTCAAAGATTTTTATTTTCAAGATTTGCAAAAGAGTTTATTAAAGAAGTTTCCATTACTTAGAGACTTCAAAGCTACCAGAATTCAAGTGCTGCCTATTTCAGAGAAGGGGAAAAAAACATGCACACACACAAAACATGCATGCGTGCACACACATATTTTCCCCCCTGCAAGATCTTGTCAATCAATCCTGATCATCATTGCTCTCTGTAAAGGTATTTGTAAATACCTAAGATGGCAAACAGTTCCACAAGAAAAATACAAAACCATTTTGTCTACTGTCACAAATACTACTTTATGGTTCTTGCTCAACTACATCCTACCACCCAGCAGAAGCACAGAATAGCAAAGACCAACACAAACCTCCCGGACCCTTCCACGTCATGTTGGACTGGGCACCAAGAGGAGACAACAAATTAAGAAATAAACCTAAAAGCAATTCCTTGCTCTAAATAACCCAGCTTCAGATTCCTATTCATGACTTCCATTTTGTGTTCCTGCATCACTTACCTTCCAAATCCTACTGTAATAATTAATATTTCTTGAGAAAGGAACAGACATTGGTCACTCTCAACCTCCTTCTCAAGGACCCATAACTCATATTTCAGAGGCTTTCTCTGCACCTTTCTCCCTTGGACTTCCTATACCTTTAAAGGAGCCTCAATCTCAGCTGCAAATACACAACTTTATCACAGTTTTTACACAAAGTCTGTTTTTTTCAAATCTAGTTTCTTAAATAATAAACAGTTCTTAACCTCAGAAAAGTAGCAATTTCTTACATTCATGAGCATCATCAGAATATTTTCTAATAAAACATGAGAACTACTCTAGGACTAGAGACTTGGACATTTTCATGCCTCTTTAGAATAGATTTGCCAAATGATTTCCCCTTTGCAGGTTCTGTTATTTTCCTTCACCTTCTCAAGGCATACCTGCTCCAACTACAGCCCTAATATACCTAACAGTATAAATTTTAAGAATAAAATGCTCTTGTAAAAAAATTCTGTGCTCATAGCATTAGCATAAACACTGTTCAAAAACAATTATTCTAAACAGTTATCTAGTGGTGTATGGCTTCTTGTCACATTTCTTAGCTTAATACATGAATTCTGTGTTGCCTACAACTCCTACACCATTCCCAACCTGATTCAGGTACATCATCATAATTCCTCTTTTGTACTAAGGAGTTTGGATCATATTGAATATTTTAGGGATATTCACATTATGTCTGTTAGAATCAGGGTTGTCATGTCAAGTGCACTGTGCTCATACACTACCCTTGACAGCATCAATAAAAACATTCACTTAGATACAGTGGAGACAGATTTTCTTCCTTCAGAAAAATTGGTCTGGCACAGCTTGGAACTCCCAGGTGTTCATGAACATAGTAATTTCTACATAGCTACAAGTTATTCCCTTGATGCTTACTTAGGCATTCATCCCTATCATTTGCAAATTTTTGGAGCAGAAACTCTCTCTCTGCAGAAAACCACACCTACGGCAGCATCAGAGAACATTAGTTAATGACAATAAGGGCTAACAGAGTCAGCTTCAGCCTAGACTAGATTTATTCATACTTTGTTAAAAAAAAAAAAAACTTATAAGCATACCCAGATTTATTTATCTGCCTTTCAGCATTACAGAACTCATTTTACACAGAAGTTAACTTCCATTTGCCAAATAGCTAGAGATGAAGTTTGTTTTGATTTGCCCTTCAATTCTTTGCTTGGTTCCATTTAGAGGAAGAAAACAAACACAAAAAAAACCCACAAAAAAACAATATAGGATCACTATGCTACCAAAATTAAGGTTATGAATGTATTATTGAAAGTTAAATGCCTGCTACAAAGTCTAATCCATGCTGCTAGCTTGATTTGAGGCCTGGGAAAAAAAAATCCCTTAATCAAGGTAACTTCTGCAAATTAACTACATAGCAAGCCTGAATAGGCAAATTTTTTTCTTACTAGAGCACATCTAGAACACATAAACTGTTTATTCATATTGACAGAAGATTCATTATTGCTCCATCTCTCTAGAACTTCTGCTATACACTGATGCATTTAGATACATCTATATATGAAGCGCAGATTGTCCTAAACACACTACTACAAAACAAATCCTGTAAACACAACCATTTATTTTTGCAAAATGAAAACATCAAAACTTTGATCTAGAGAGTTGAGCAGTTCAATAATGTGCTTTTTTCAAAAAAGACAGACATGCAAGTCCTGAAGCATATCAAGTCTTAAACTGAGGGAAAAAAAAAGAAATCAATAACTTTTTGATTAAGAATTTATTCTTCTGGAAAATTGAAGATGTTTCTGCAAGTCCACTTTTGCTGAAGAGTAAATATGGAGAATAGAGACTGAAAGATAGCTCACAAATGTTTATTTAACAAATAACACTTCAGTCTAACTGTTCTTCCTGCATAGTTTTAACAGACAAATCTGCAGTCCTTTTCCCCTAGAGTTTATGACTTGTAAAATCTAGAAACATTGAGGCCACATACTTAAAAAGACTACTTTTTAAAAGCAATCCATTGCTGTTTACATGATTTAATGAGGACAGCCTAAAAAAGTTTGCTTTTCTAAGCAGGGAAGGCTTGATCTGCTAGCATAAGCAAGCAGCGTGCCAAGAATGGCCAACCTAGCCACTGCTGGTTTCACTGTGGAAAACTATTAAGCACATCAGAGTATGTCCAATTATATTTTACATCTCAACTATCTGAACAATGAGTAAAGCAGCCCCTTCACCTGAGAGTCAGATGTACTCTGAATTAGAGTTATTTAGCAGAGCCCTTTTCTCTGGTTATCCAAACCTGGGTGTTGCTATTGTTCTTCAACCAAAACTTGTGTTTGACAATCTCAAATATAAAGTGCAATATTTCTTCTTCCTCGTATTTTAAGATCCTGAAAAGATAGTATATATGTCTCTTTTTTAAAAAAAAATAAGGTTATTTATTTAAAAAGTTGTTTTTATTTAAAAAAAGGTTAAAATTTGCCATCATTATACTTATTACACTTTGGATAGTAGACATAAAATACACTTGTGTTCTTACTATAATCTTACTGTTATTCAAGATGGTGTAGATCTATATAAACAGTATGAATGATATCCAGCTTCTCCCTTCATATGTGTTTGCAAATCTGCAACAAACTAATTCATTACCATTTACTTAGAATGTTATGTAATGGCTGAG
This sequence comes from Rhynchotus rufescens, assembly GCA_032273925.1. NCBI lineage: Eukaryota > Metazoa > Chordata > Aves > Tinamiformes > Tinamidae > Rhynchotus > Rhynchotus rufescens. Next base: position 20,012 of record JAVCKT010034459.1, read on the forward strand.
GTATTTGTAATAAAAACAGTCTATTTCTGTTAGTCTGTTCTTCACAGACATAAAAGCTGTCTTCATCTGATTTTTATTAGGATTCCATCATCTACTCTTCATGCATTTTTTTAAAGACTTCTGCTAATTTCATTTTCATTTCACCAAAACATACAAAATATTTTTGCCTTCTACTTCACCACACAAATTTCACGTCTCTTCTTTTTGGACCTGATTTCACCTATAGTAAATTCCTAAAAGGTTTTGTTAAGCCAAACCCTTAAAGAAAGGAGAAAAAAAAAGAAAAAAGAAAAAAAAGGAAAAAAAGAGAAAAAAAAAAGAGAG
>JAVCKT010034461.1:0-15327 GCA_032273925.1 Rhynchotus rufescens
GATGGGCATGCCCAAAATAATCTTTGTGCTCTTCCCCATGGTGAAATGTTCATCTCAGTGTTCAGTGTGATCAGGATTAAGCTGCTGCACTAAATGCAGAGCAGGCAGTACCAGAGGTAACCTGAGCCCCCCAGCTGTAAAACAATTCTAATGGGAAACTTGAGGCTGTTGTGGATTCACTTTGTGAAAACTGCAGTGGATTTGGATAGTGTCCTGTCTTTGAGTTGTACTGAGGGGAATGTGGGTGCTTGAAAGGGCCAGAGTGGTGCAATCTTTTAAAAACTTGATTGCCATCTGCCAGGGACAACTTTTTGGATGGTACCTCTCCTCTCCAGCTTCCCCTGCCTCCCGAAAAAGAGACCCAAGTCAGGCTTGATTTTAGGGGGAAATGTCCCTTCAAATCAGTAAGTGCTACTTTTCCTATGAAGAAAAGGAAGTGAAGAGCTGCAATATGAAAGTAGCGAGTGGTTAAACTGCTAAACGTCGACTCTTGCCAAACAGATCTGCTTGCTGTTTGCTCAGAATTATTACTCATTGGCTCACAGTGCTGTGTAGCAAGTTCAATAGAAACTTAGTAGCCGGAAACACATACAGTATTAGATGGAAGCACATACAGTACTACAGTCCTCATCTTTTCATTCTGGAAAAGACTGAGGGCTTTTTTCCCTGTGAGTGAGGGATTGAGCTCTCGTGAAAGCCAGGCTCGCTGCTGGGCTGACATGAGCAGAGCTGGTTACACCCTGGCCGTGGGGACCAGATGCTGCCCAGCCCCTTGCGTGGGGTGCTTGGGCTCTCTCTGCCTTTTTGGCTTTTTTGTCACCTACCCGTTGGGCAGGTTAGGGGATAGGTAGCTGCAGGAGCTAATGGGATCCTAAAGAACTGAGAGAGACCTTGGAAAGAGAAATTAAAAGAGCAGGAGTTGAGCTCTGCTGCTTGTTTGAGTTTTGCATGGCCCAAATTGGAAGCTTTTAAGGTGGTTCTATGAATATCAGTTATGTAGTAGAAAAATAAGTGAAATGTTTCTCTTTGTCCTTGTAAAAACAGACAGTGCTCCAAAATGGGAATTGGCTCAGCATTTAGTGTCATATAGGTGAATGGACTCATTGCAGAGGAATTGGCGTTTTTGGTATGCCTTAAGTGATCTGTCTTAAATGGCAGGGCAGCAGCAGGAGGAGGAAGTTTAATATTAAACCCACAGTGTTTACATATTATGTATTGATTGCTGTGAAGGTGGACATTGTGCTGGGTTTCTGGGGTTGGGATCAAGTGAGAGGTGTCTCTGTTCTCCAGAAATCTGGAATAACTTCTGGGTATTTCTGTGCTACTTGAAAATTGCTGGCTTAAGCAAGTATAGGAAGGGCTGCTAAGCTGATAAATACTACTTGACCTAATCTACCTTACAGTGCTGGTACTTGTAGCGAAGCTCTCCTTTCAGGGGGTTGTGAGATGTATGGCTCAACTACTAGTCTTTTAAAGAAACTTGTTACTGCACTTAAACATGTTCTTTCACAAAGAGAAACTCCACTTGCATGTCATATTCTATTACTGTAGCATTGCTATCAGCAGGTGCTCTTAATATACACGCAGTGTTGCCTGTCATCTAGTGTTACTAAATCTGCTAGGCACACTTTGTTGCTGGTCATGGGGCACTTCCTCAGAGGAGACTTGGGGGATAGTTTGTGAATCAGCACTTTGAGCTGACCCTGTAAGCACATGGTGCAGTGAGCCCGGTGCTGTCATTTCCAAACTGTGGAGACTTCCCTTTCGGGAAAGAAAAATTCTTCTTTTGTCTTTCTTGGCACCCGGTCACTGCTCTTGGTTCCATGTTTGAACAGCTGCTGTAAGTTGGAGCTTTATTAATAAGTAGTTGCAGTTGAAACTGTTTCAACCTCGGCTATGGTTCTCAGTCACTTCCAGCCCAACACACTTGATTAATTATAAACAATGCAGCTTGATTCACTTCAGCCAGTGCAGGGCGCTCAGCCTGTCTATTCCAGTTGGGTTTCATAATGAGCATTTTGATTTCAAAAGTAAACTATTAATCTCCAAATGGTCTCTCATGGTTTGGAGGCCTGAAAAGAACAGGAATTGGACACCTGGATGGGAGATTGCACCAGAGGTTCCTTGTAACCCAAGTTAGTCTGTAACTGTACAGTAAATTACATTATTTTCTAACACTTAAACTTGTTCCTTGTTCCTATCAGTATTTTCTACTTCACATCAGAAGAACTTTCCATTCCTGTATTGAACTTTTTTTAACAGTGAGATTTTTACAGCCTTGAAACTGAAAATTGTCAGACTTGTTAAAAATAAATCCTCTAATTAAAGTCGGTCTCGTGGTAGTCCTTGTGTTTGTTCTGAGGTGTAGCTTGTTATTTCTGTCCTTATTTAAACCTGACCCCAGATATGCTAACCTGGGTAGGAGTGCTGCTGGAAATAGTCTATTCCATGCCTTGTGGTGCAGTATTGGTATTTTTGAGAAACTTAACGGTATTCTTCCTCTCCCATTTTGAGATTTTAAAAAAAGGAAAGTGTGAAGATAAACCATAATAGTTAATTAAATGACACTTCCCCTAATTGAATCAATGTATAGCACTGAAGGCAGGTGTTTGCGTGCATCTAATTGGTCTCCACAGGCTTACCAGTTGGGCTGTAGGTGCTCAGGAGCAGTGGCCGGGGTTGCCGGAGCGGCTCCTGCAGCAGCAGCGACGCGGAGCTCCCTGCCAGCAGCGCTGGGTGAGCGCAGCCACCAGGCCGCTCCTTCAGCCCTTGGCTGCCTCTCGTCCTGCCGGCTGCTGAGGCTGCACCGCTCTTTCCCTCTGCACCCAGAGCAAACCCCATGTTCCATTATCACACATTAGGTGTTTGGCCGTGTGCCCGTGAGGAGGAGGCTGCAATCCATGGCCTAAGGCTGCGATGGGAGCAAAGCTCGTGTGCCTCTCCTGGCTGCAAAGGTGCTTTACTGCCAGCCTCAGTGTCTGTAAATGCCTGAAAGAGGCCTTATCTTCACAGATCCCTGTGGTACATGGCCAATTGTAAGTTTTTGCTTTACCACCCTAGACTGTGGATTGTACTGTTGCATGAAGAAGCTGTAGTTTCAGGGTGGTTGTTCTAACACAGTCATGCTTGAACAAGGTTCTGTGCAGACCTGGGTGAATGTAAAGAGTGACCCCTGTGTTATGTCACTGATGTTCAGAAGGGGCAGGGAGCACCCTGCTTACCTGTGGCCTCCTCTCACCAAGCGATGGAGAGAAACCAGAGAAACCAGCTGCTGCTGCTTGGCAGAGCGCAGCAGGTAGCACCCGGCCGGTAGCTGCTCCTCCCGCCACGTGCAGGGCCTCTGGACATCACACTGGTGCTTGGGGCACCCAGCACCAAGCCCTGAGTGGCTCTTCTCATCCCGAGCCCTGCAGGGATCTGCCGCTCCGTGGGGGCTGGCAAGTTTGGGCTGGTTTGGGGGGTTTCGGAAGCCGAGTCGCCGGTGCCCGGGGGGGAGCCCCTGTGGGCGGCCGTGTCCCTGGTTCCCGTAGGGCAGCTCCCTGCAGGGCCCGTGCGCTGCTTCAGGCCTCTCCTTCCCCTGCCTTGTGTGGAGAGTGCTGCCTTTCAGCAAATAAAACAGACCGTGTCCTTTTGCATGGACGTAGTGGAAGCGACTGTGTTTGTGTTGGTAGATGAAGATGAACTTCATATTGTTACACATCTATTTGCTGGTGTTATGTAGACAACATAACACTTTTAGTTATCAATGATTATCAATTTCTGAGAATTGCATTGTATAAAACAGCTGCATAAATAACTGCCTGAACTTGCTTAAAATTAGTACAGTGGGGGAAGTGAGTTATTTCAAACAGACAAGGCTGTATCACTCCTGCACGACTCCCTTGTTTTGAAAGGGTTTAGCAAAGAGTTTTTAATTTTCTGATGCTTCTCATATATACAAAGAAAACTGACTTGGTGCAAACCTACTTAGTGCTTACGGTGTACATAAATCCTCTGCCTGCTAGTCTGGCTATACTTAAAACTTATTTTCTGATGAGCTCTGTTTGACAGTTGCAGACTAATGGTCGGGCAGTTGTGTTTCAGGAAGAGATTTATTCAGACATAAGTACTTGAGACAGAAATGTTTTCTGTAGGTCATAAACCAAATTTTCTTTTTTAAAAAAGTTAAACTACATAAAATGCTCATTTAAGTTTTAAGAAGTCTGTACCTGAACACCTGTCTGTGTTTAACTTGGTGCTGATAGATTTGGACAGTCTTAACTGGGAATTTAATGTGCTGTTGCTTCACTGTTACGACCTGCCTAATTCAGGGGTATAATTTGAGCATAGTTTCGTTAATTGCTGTTAAAATGTTATGTGCAATTTCTAATTCACTGTCATTCACTCACAGATGTTATTGTTACTACTTGCATGCAGCACAGAAAGCTTCGTGCTCCTTGAGCAGTGTGTTTTAAATGTAATTATAAGGGGCTAAAGGTACAACTGCTCTGTTTTTAATTCCCTGCCAAGAGAAGGTTTATGCGCAGAGGGACTGAAGCAGCAACAGGATAAGGGTTACTTTTGGGCTTTGACCACTAGTAACCTTTGGACGTGCCCGTTTTCCTGTTTTCTATTTCCCTCTAGTGGTCACCCAGTATATTGACTGGGAGGGTTCATTACCCGGTGTCTTTTCAAATACTTATTCGTGTGGATACATAACCACACAGGAATAAAGGATCTGTGGAAATGGGATTCACTCAGTTGTGAGCTGTTAAAATGCAGTGTGTTGGGGGATATTTCATAACGGGAAACCCCTCGGCTTCAGATGGGCAGTTGCTTTTTGGAGGTGATCTGAACTTTCTTCTCTTTGGTACCCAGATGTGGCCCCTCATTGAAGCTCGGCCATACTCAGTTTTAGCCAAGATGAAGCTTATCTGTCAAGTGCTGGGAGCCTTATGAAGGGAGAGCTGTAGCACAGGCCGACATTTGCCTTTCTGCTTCTGGAGCTAAGTGTTATGTCTGAACACTTGATTTATCATTTGATCATGATAAACTCAGAAAGCCAGACTTGCTCTGAGCGCACAGGTGAACCTGAGATTATAAAGTTGGGTTTCGTAAACCAATTAATGTTTTCATTGTATTTTTTAAAAATTCTGCCTTAACATAGGTATGTCTGTTGTGCATTGGGTGACTTAAGATCTTATGAATTCTTCCTACAGCTCAAATGCCTTTTGCTCGTCATGCTGAACTGCCTTTTTAGTGCAGTTAGTCTTCCAGAGCTTTATTATTATGTGACCAGGGGATACCTTATTTCATGTGACCCCTTTTGTTACTGTTTGATCTTATGAGTGAAGTGAGATTTCATTGGTATTTGGGGAGAGTTTCGAGTGAGGCAGATTTTGAGCTGCTTAAACAACAGCTGTAGCAAGAAGAAAATTGGAAGAGGAGGGAATAGGTCTTGAAAGCCAAGAAAGGTATATTAAATTGGGTGGGATTTGAGATGCAAAGCAAGCACTATATTTAATGTCTAACACTTTTTTTCTCCCCTTTCTGCACATTACTGTTGTAAAATTCTAATTTAAAATGGATAGTGTGTTTTTATGATTGTTCTTCAGTCGTAGGATTATTTTTTTCTTAAATCTTTCGTTATAAAAACTCTTTTGTCCTTGCCAATTCCAACTTCTGCCTCTAGTGCTTGCTGCCTGTCGCGTACCCTGGAGCACACACCATTTCACAGAGATTTTGACTCTGCTGGCCAGGTGGGTGCGTAAGGGCTGAACAGAGCGGGAAAGAACCTGTTTCAGTGCAGCAGCAACAGGGTAACCATTAATTGAAGGAGGTGAACGGGAGAGGGACCCTTCTTTTCCCCCCAGGAGCGCTGGTTGTGCTGGTGGCCGTTGGGAGGTGCCTGCGTGTCGCGGCGTTGGAGCTGGGCGGCTCGCGCAGGCTGCGGCCGCCCTGTGTGGGGAAGGATGTCACCCATACTGGAGCGAGGCCCCCGCGCTCTCCCGCCCCGAGCTTCCCGCGCCGGGAAGCGCTTCTCGCACGTGGGACTTTGGCCTGGCGGCCACGTGCAGCAAGGTGTCCGGGGGTGCCACCTGGGCCGGGCTCGCCTGCCTGCCACCGCTTGTGCATCCCCTCGCTCACCTCCCTCTCCAACTTTGTACCAAAGTGATTTAATAGTATAACCATTAAAGATAATTTAATATGCCTGTTTAAAAGGGAGAGCTATCTGGCTAATGCCTCCAATTATGGTCACTGCTGTTCTCTCTTTTAAAGATGTAGTTGGACTATCCTTAAGCCAAGATTAAGCTGTATGGATTTCAGTGAGGTTATTCTTGAAAATCTGTAGTAACCTATTTCGGTTTTCAAAGCCTTGAGGCAAATTGAAAGTTTGGTATGCTGGGAGCTGAGACTAGCACATCAGTGCAAGCTGCTTAGGTTTATTACTAAGTCAGTGTGTAAAAGTAGATAATGTCATCTTGGTTTTGGAGCCTTGGTTGAGGAAAGATTTCCATTCTGTAAAGCATACATTTTTCCCTAGAGCTTGCCAATTCCCTGGAGCAGGATTTCAGCGGCATTCTGTCCCTGTGGTTCTTTGCAGGCTCCTGGGGGTCTTTGCACTCTGCATCATGGCTCTCGGGGCTTTGGGGAGTGGTTCTCCCTCCCTGTTCAGCTGGCATAGATCACAAGTATTCAATGAACAGTGGAATTTAAGGTTTAAAGTTGCAGAGTCATATTGGATGAATATACTCTTCCCGTCCTGACTGTTGGAAGTCTTGGGGAAAACGGTGTGCATCCACGTGTTTAAACATGGCTGTGAACTAAGGAGGTAAGGAACACGAAACCAGTCATTTTGTAGGTAGATCCTGCCCTCCGGCCTCTGGAGCTTTCCTCTGCCAACCTATGTTTTCCTTGTAGCAACATTCTGCGTCGGGCCTGCTTTTGCACCTCTTCCTTTCTCTAGCAAGCAGGACGAGTTTTCAGGGCTTATTCAGCAGTGCCCCACTCAGGCTTGTGCAGCCATTCAGGATGCCCACTGTCTGGAGGGGACACACGGTGACGTACCAAGAGCATATGCAGCATAAGGTCTCCCAACTCTTTACTTCAAAGTAATGCAACTGTTCAGTTCTGTTACTTTGACAAGTGAGAGTAACAGTTGGTAATTTCTGCTGCACTGTTAGTCTCAATTGTTTATCTGTTGTATTATTGCACATACTTTTTGATTCAAAATGCCAATTTTTCCTTCTATAAAATGTACACTTCCTATGGAATTGCAGTCTTTACCACTGTAGAAAAGCAAATATATGCCTAATTTCTTTACCTGTCTTTTTAATGTCTGTGAGGAAAGGGCATGTTGGAACTTTTTTACCTTGTTTGGTTTCTGAGAGCCTCAGCCCCCTAACTTGGGAGGGTTGGATGCAAGCAGGGAACATGGTCCAACTGCTGTGACCTGGATCGTGCTGTTCTCCTCTGCCTCCTGCTGATTAATGACCCCTCTGTTTGGGAACCAAACATTTCCATTTTCAAACCATGTAGAACAACGGCCAGGGCAGACCTACGGACCTGGGTCAGTGTCTGCTTTAACTTCAGTCGGGATAAGTGGGTCCTGGACTGCCCCATTTGTGCGGGATGCTCTGCTCCCTCTGCAGCCATCCATAGAGAGCCTCATTCCAGCATTACCCACTCCTTCAAACACATAATTCTGTGTCCAAAAACTCCTTGGAGCACGGGATGTTAGACCTCTCCTGATTAGTCCCTACTAAGTCTTCCATGGTACCTTCCAGCGTGCCCCAAATTTGTTTATTGGTTTTGTTCTGCTACAGTCTTGTTTTTAATGCTATTTTGTGGATTGATTTCAAGGATTTTTTTTAGTGTGATGAATGGCAGCAGGAGGGTTTTCCCAGCTCCTGCTGAGAATGTGATTAGAATCCCTGCGTCCTGCTATCTGTTGTGGCACCTCCTAGGGTGGACCGTATGTCTTAGAGGGAGGAGCTGCCTGCTGCTTGTGTGTTATGTAAAATAATAAATAATTTATAGTACAGGCTGAAAAGGTTCGTCAAGATGGACAAACATGTGCATTGAAGCACTTAACCGGGCATTGAATCGAGACATAATCAGAAGAATTCTTGGAGATATGAGAGATTTTTTTTTTTCCTTTTAAGTGGGAGAGCTTTCCCGTGAGCCTGTGCTTTACTCCAGAGTATTACTGACCCACTTCAGGATATCCTTAACTGGCAGCTCGGTGTGCGCTGCAATGGAGATCTGCAATATGATGCTGCAAACACTCTCACTGTTTTACTGAGAGCAGCTTTCCTGAGGGCCCGCCTTGCTGCTGCTACCAGCCCTGCTCCAGCGAAGAATCCCACGAAGCCCATGGATCGTGAGGCTCTTTCCTCTCGTCCGTCGTAGTGGAAAAGCCTTTTGAAAGGATTAAGGGATTTGGCGCGGCAGCGTAGAAGCTGAAGGTGTTGCAGCGCGCAGCCCCGAGCGCAGCTCGCATGGGATCCCAAGGACCTGCGCCCGGCTGATGGGCATGGCGGTTGGCGCTAGCGCTTAGGGCTTTGGGCCGGCGCCGCTTCCGAGCTTCCCTTTCCAGCGGCGACCACCCACCGGCTTCCGTCACACGGACCCTACCCGCTTTTCCAGCTCAAACCCCGCGCCTCTCCAGGCCCCATGAAGGGCAGCAGCTGCTGGCAGCCCTCCTCGTCCGGGAGCAGCTGCGCGTTCCCGCGGCCGCCGGCGCTGTGCGCGGCGCGACGCAAGCGCGGCGCCGACCTGCCCTGGCTGAGCTGCTGCGCTAGCGCCATGGTGGGGCCGCGCTTGGCACGGGCTTGTGGGGCTTGCAGCAGCGCTCTGCCTTTGCCCCTCCTCCCTGATCCGTGGGGATTCTTCATCTAACGTTATTTGGTTTTTCTCCTCCCGCTGGTTGCTAAAGCACAGTCCTGTGTGAGGCACTTCCACCAGCATGGTCTGCACGTTTGCATGCGTTAGGGTCACACTGTGTGCCGCTTGCTCTGCCAAGCTTGCTGCTTACTTACAAATAGTTAACATTGCCTATGTGCTTTTGATGTAGCAGCTCTTCTCTTGGTTTTTGCAAGCTGATAGGTCACTGTCTCGAGCAATTGTGAATCATGGAAAACCTCTTTCACAGAACTGTTAATCACAAACACAAGTGAATGCATGTACTGCTGAAAAGGTATCTCTTAAAAGTTTAATTTAAATATAGGTAGAAGGCTCTTTTTTTCTGAATTAAGTAATTGTGTAAGGTTAGTATTGGAAGAAATGGATGAAATGCAGAATGTAATTCATAAGGCGTTCTATTTCTAATGAAGAGTGTACCTGTTGCTCAGATATGACTGTGAATATTCAAGAATATGTCCATTCAAAAGCTTTATTAAGCTTAGATCTAAACTTTGAATAGTCATGTCCTGTTCATGTACTATCACAGGAGGAAAAAACAAAAAAAAAAACAGGAGACAGTTATATACAGTTATAGATATATTAAATGCTTATACCTTAACACCATAGTTATTTTGACTACTTTTTAAAATTATCTGCTCATGGAATCATGAGCTAGCTCATGAGTCTAGCTCATCCAACTCATGCAGAAAACAGAGGGGAATTCTTCCTAAATGACTGTAGTAAAACCATATTCAGTGACTTCTGAATATTTATAGCATATGATGAAGTAAACACTGGCAATCCCAATCAAAAACAGTTCATTTTTGTTTAGACTTCAACTTAAAAGTGTAAACTGGCAGAAACATTTTATGATGCTCCTAGGCTTTAAAACACTTCTAAATGTTTTCATGATACTGATGTTCAAAATCACTTTTTTGAGACAGATACCGGTATCATGTGCCTGAAGTTCTTAATTGCCCATTTAATCCTCATATGTACTTGGCTTTCATTTTTCAGGCCTTTGAAGATCTTCAGTTCAAAACATGGTCCAGTATCCCAATATGGTACTAAGTTATGCTGCTTAGTAATTGAACTGACAATCCAAAAGACACCTGTATTCACCGTGAATGTTTTTCTAAAATATCTCTTCCAATATGTATAATATAGTAATACAAGTTCTAAAAGAAAAATTTAGCATCCTTGTGGCTGCACTGTGACAGTTTAGAACATAATTTATAGTAGAGTGTCTTATACCAGTAAGTGTGTCTACAGGAGTATCAATAAGGAAAGGAGTATCAATAAGGAAACTGTCTCTTGCATTTGTTTTACTCTATGCTGCCAGTAAACTGAAGTTTCATTTTTTCCTGTTTCAAATGAGTTTTGCTTCTATATTTTTTGCTGAAATAAGCCATGAAACTGACATGACTAGTTCCATTTTTTTTTGAAAAAAGACTTTTCTAAATTTATCCTATGTATTTGGCAAAATAATCACTTTGCCTTCTTCCTTCAAGACTTGAAATACCTTTAACTACGTCTGTTTCTTTATTGTGTTCACGTTTGCAACTTCTACTTTTGATTTTCATCCTGTTCTTTAAAGACACTAAAGACATTGTTTCCTCAGCATTTTCTTCTGCCTCAGTCTTTAGGCCAAAGAGAAACAGAGTGTTTGCTCCTCCTTGCTTGTTTCTGCTGTATAATCTCATTCATTCTTATTCATTCAGGTATCGTGTGGAATATTTGAGGACTCCTGTGATTCTTTTCAGTCACATATTTGGTTCTTCAATGTTGTGTGTTTCTGTACTGCTTCTTTATAGCCAAACATACATATTGTCCCATGTGCCCCAGCATTGCCCAAATAGTCCTGCTTCAGCCAGCACTTAAAACAACTGCTTTTGTCCTTTCTTCTTACTGTTAATACTTTTCAAGTTCTTTTGCATCTTATTTTTTTCAGCACTTTTCTATCTCTGAACCCTATGCTGCTTCCAGTTTTTCCAGAAGTTCAAAGACTAGAATTTAATTGCTGCTTTTCCTTGTTCCATACCAATCAGTATCTCCTTTCTTTGGAATTTCTCTGTTACTACAGAATTTTATTCCTATTAAAGGTCCTTCACAACGCTATCCCTGACTAATTAACAAAACTCATGTTAACAGAATGTCAGAGATGGTTCACAACGCTGCTCTTTGCATTCTGTTTCAGAGCTTTTTTTCTTACATGTGCATAAACCAATCATATTAACCTCTAGGGAAAGTTTTTTTCTTCCAGTTCCTAAATTTATGTGATTTCATTTATGGAAAAAAAAAATATCAAACACCAGTTTTTGAACTTTTTCATACTATTTTAATAGTGAGATATATTTTTGATGTCTGTATAATTGAGTATTAAACATTGCTTTATGTAGTTTTATAGACTCTTTGTTATCAACACAATTCAAGTTTAGTACAGATGGTGTTAGAGTCTGGAAAGAGGCTTCTTTGCTGCTTTTAGAGTGCTGCAGTGATGTGGCAACATTTGAATGACAGAAGGGTTGCCTCTGGCTATTTTGTTTCAAACTAGAATGATATTAATCCTTTGATTAGTTGTAGAGGACTGTAGTTCCTTGGAATGCCACGTGAAATTATCCTGTAGCTATCTATAATCCCTCTAAACTATCTTCTTTTTTTTTTAAGGCTTTTTTTTTTGTTGTTGCTTCCTCCTTTGGGGGGGCATAATAGATTGTGGATAAGCATTTTCTCCAGTTCGTTATGGTATTGAACAGTGTGGGTTCATAGTAACTTTAGAGGTGCTACATGAACAATAGTTTTAAATTTTCAATACTAAGTCCGTGCCGCTTCCTGGAAGGAATGCCTCTGTTTTAGAGGAAATGTCATTAATCCGTTTTTCATGATTTCTCTCAGTAAAAGCCTAGCATTCTAGTTTGGTATTTTTGGTTTTTATTTTAGACCGAGTCCGGCTATGGATCAGAGTCAAGTTTACGACGACATGGATCCATGGTTTCTCTTGTTTCTGGAGCAAGTGGGTACTCCGCAACATCCACCTCTTCGTTCAAGGTTAGTGACTAATATTTTCATAGTATTGATGTGTAAATAAGCTATTTATGTAGTTAAAAAGGAAATAACTTCAAATACGTGAAGACTTGCTCACAGTTATCAAAATATGAAACCAGTAAACCAGATCTTTGATTTACTGTAAATGTTAGTAATTCAGCATGTGATGTTGGACAGGTGATACAAGAAGCTTTCACATGCCTCTGCAGTTGTGCCTTTTAAACTGGTGTCACTTCCAATGGCAAGAAAATCAAGCCTGTGGGAGGAATTAACCTGCTGTGTTCCTGCAAATAGCAGGGCTTATGACTGAAAGAGTGCTGATTCCTTGACTCAACAAACGTGATTAATACTAGCTGTCGAATGATGGCTCTCCTTTGTTTCCGTGCATTTAAATATTTAACACTCGAGCTCGGGCAGGCTGTACTTCTGGCAAATGAGCAGTGGAGAAGCAGTGCAAAAAGGAGGAAAATATTGGTCTCTGTAACAAAGATCTTAGGCTGGAGCTGACTGCTTTCAGACAAACTGGTATAAATATGATAGCCTGCAAAATCTCTGCCAGCTTTTGTACCATCTCTGAAGTAGCAGATGCAGGGGAGGGAAAAAATTAGACCAGTGGACAAAATGAATACACTTGTGTTCACTTTTGTACGTTTTTAATGCTTTGTAAATGCTGATAGTATTTCGAAGCTTTAGTGTATCTGAAGAACTTGTTCCCCACAATTGGGGAAAAAGCTACAATTCTAAATTTTTACTTAGGCATTAAACTACTGCTAATTATATAGAAGCATTCATGGCTCCCTTTTTCTTGTATTTTTCAGAAGGGTCATAGCTTACGTGAGAAGCTTGCAGAAATGGAAACCTTCAGAGACATCTTGTGTAGACAAGTTGATACTTTGCAGAAATACTTTGATGCTTGTGCAGATGCAGTTTCCAAAGATGAACTCCAGAGGGATAAAGGTAAAAGTCTGATTGAAAAATACTAACTCTGTAGAATCTTAACTTGTTACCCAGTAAACAATAGCCATTGAGGTAGTATGATCTCATGTACAGATAAGTACCTTCAAATTACTACTTAACAAAATAAGCAGCCGAAGGTATTTCTACAGGAACAGAGGCAGCTGCTTCCATTTTGCAAGTTGGATTTCTGTGAACATCTGCTTACTAAACTGTTGTTGTCAGCCTTATTGAAATCATATTCTTTTAACCACTTGATTTTACTGAAGGATAGCTACTTAATCCCAAAAGATGAACTCAAGTTAGTTCACTGCTGTACCTCTTGATATATTAATCACTAGGATGCATTCTTTCCTAAGGCCAAACCTCCTGGGCTGTGTAGTACACTAACTCCAATCAATGCAGCTGCAGCTGTTTGAAATCCTTACAGACTTCATAGAGGATGCCCATGATTCTCTTTTTTCTTCCTTCCTCAGAACACAGCTTGTTGTCATATTTGTGTATTCTCCCGAGGCATTTCTATTCATCTTTCAGTTTGCTCTGGCAGTCAAGCAGATAATAAGTACAATTCTACTTTTTTCTTTTTTTCCAAGCTCTACAGAAGAAGAGCAGATAGCTGATGAATTATGGCTCCTTGTTTATCCAGTTATAACTCTGAGATACCTTGTCTTGACCCTGAGGGCTGAATTCAGACATGGAGTAAATATTAAAATACTTATGGCTTCTGACCAGAATATTGATAGTGGCTTCAGAAATAAATATAGGGTGTCGGTAACTGTAAATTGTAAAAATTGCTTGAAATGCTTCTAAGCTGTGAAGATGCTTGTAGTTTTTCTTGCTCGCTAAAGAGTTTAGTAAAAGGTTTTCTCTTTCCTGACATTAATTTCCTCTTAAATTTAGTGGTAGAAGATGATGAAGATGACTTCCCTACAGTGCGTTCTGATGGGGATTTTTTACACAACAGTAACAGCAGTAAGGAAAAACGTAAGTATGTCTGAACTCTATTCTTGCTGGAAACTGAGTAGCATAATTAACCTGTTAGAGCAGGCTGGAAATTCTGCAGATTTCTAAGGAGAAAACTACAATAATAGTTTTATTTACAGGAACTCTTAACCTGCATTAAAGCCATCACTCATTAGTTGCTTACTGTGATTCTTTGAGCTATTTTGTATATAACACACAAATGTTAATAGTGCAGGCTTGTCTGACTTACTGTCCTCTGTCCAAAGCCATCTCTATATGATCGGCTCTTAAAAAAAGCTGTATTGATCAGATATTGCACTTGGTGTGCAATTCAAGTTTGGAATAAATCCTTCATGCCTCTTATCAGCACAGATAAGCTTGTAAAACTCACCTGTAAACAAGTCACACATCCATTGATCCTACTTTATATAAAAAGCCTTCATTTTGAGGACTACTGATTTGTCAGAGCAAAGTTCAGAAAGTTGAAAAAGCTTTCTTCTAAAAATGTTGAGGGGAATTTAACTTCACAGCATGATTCATTTTGAAAGAAATGTCTTTGTCAAGACTAATTTTTGTAGGATGATGTAGGAGTTTCAGCTTAATTTGTCATTAGAACTTTCCTTCATATTTGCATTCTTCTGGTATATCTGCTATATATAAATTTGTGTGAAGTGTCATTAGGGAAGTCTTTTTGTACATCTGGTCATCTTAGAACACTCGGTGTGGGTTCCTTCTGCTTTCTTCAGGTTTTGTGTGAGTATTCAACAGGAATTTGAGGTGACAGTCCTCATGTGAAAAGTTTGAATTTGGACTCTGAGAACATCTGTGTTTAACAAATAGCAATATGCTATGGATTCCTTAATATATAATCATGTATTACAGCTCATTGTTCAAAATGACCACTGCAAACCTTTGTTGATTTTACAATTCCAATTTTCATGATTCCTGATTTCATGGTTTTTAACAAAAATGATTTGACCAAAGCGAAGAGAGACTAATATCCATTTTAGTTTTTCTGTGCTCCAGTTGCTAATTTGTAGGTAAGGATTTAAAGCTGAGTTAGGCTGCAATTCCTAACTGGAAATTGGCAATTAGAATTCCTGGCCTGTAGCAGAATCCTCAGTCTTGAGTTGTGTGGTGGGAGAAATAGGTTTCTCAGGTTAAGGATGGCTGTCCAAAGATATGTATATTTGGGCAGAATAATATTCAGACTAACAGATAATAAGATTTGTCTTAAAATTCAGCCTTTCCTGAAGTTTGTCTTCAGAGAAGAGTTTAGAATTTCTCAGTTTCTGAGGTTTAAGGTTCCTTTCTCCAGTAGATCTCCAATCTTGGAAGAACTGGATCATCTTGTAGCTGAGAAGGGCTGCCTGACCAGGCTGAAGCCTCTTTAGGCAGCCTTTTGGAGGACAGATGTTTTTGTACTGGAATTATAAAGCTGAAGATCTTCCAGAAAGTGGAGAACAACTTAACATAAAACAT
>JAVCKT010034469.1:0-14812 GCA_032273925.1 Rhynchotus rufescens
TATGCCCTGGCCAAAGCCCTGAACCACGTCAGTACTTTGTATTTCTGTAGGACTGTGATATTCCCTGTCTTCTGTGGTGTTTCTCAGGGCATGTCAAAGCAAAGCATGGCTTTGCCCAGCAACACGGTGAACTTACAGAGAAAACAACCCAGCAGGTGGCTATCTGGTATCTGGGAAAGGAAATCATGGAGAGTCGATATTCCTGGAGCTTCACCCAATGACTGATGAATGGCTCGATTTCATTTTTTTTTTTTTTTGTGCTACCTTTCTGACCTCATTGCTAGTAAATGAGGTGAGATTTGAATCTGAACTTCTTGAGTGAGGATCTTTTAAAAAAGTGACTCTTATGGGACTGTAAATTGGCCAGGCTGGAAAAATGATGTGAGGATTTCACCTACCTTTTTGCCCTGCCCCAAGACAGGACCACATCTACCTAAAACACCTTTGCCAATAACATACCTGCCTTGCTCTTGAATACCTCTAGAGATATGTTGTTTCCAGACTTTCACCAATTTTCCAGTTAAAAATTATTTCTTATTATGAGCCAGACAGTCAAGGCTTAAAAAACAAGACACTCATTCATCTCAAGTGTCCTCTATGGTAGGAAGGTCCAAAAGGTCATGTTGGTCTCAGATGGAGAGGAGCAAGGCTAAAATGGGGAGGGGAACCAACAGGTAGACCTAAGCCATGCTTATTTTACATAGTTATTTTGTGTGTGTACGCATTGGGGAGGCATTTTGTGCACTCTCCTGCTTTTCTGTCTTTCTAGCTTTGCCTTTTCCCTTGCTTGAATAAAGTATTATTTGTTGAACTAATTTATTCACCTGTGTGAGCACGGAAGTTTTAGTTCATGGGGCACCAGGACATTTAGCTGGATGTCCTCAGGTGTCTGGGGCAGAGGACCAGACTGGCCTTTTATGAGTGACTCCTTCACGTCGCAGCCTGGTCTGCACGGCTGCCAGTCTGGCGCTGTAGACGAGCTGCACTAATGTTTAACTTCAGCCTGTGTCACCGCATTCGCAGGCAGCTTGTTTCTTTTCCTCTAGATGAGCAGGTCATTCCCTCCTTTTCCAAGCAGTGGATAAGCTGACCCCTCTCAGCCTCCTCTACACCAACCAAGTTTCTTCCTCAGGTTGACTTTGTAGGTCTTTTCTTGAGATTTCTCTTCATTGTTGTTGTGGTCCTATGACCTTCTCCAGAGGCGTCACCTCCTTTCTTGAAGCAGCTGAAAGCCTGAGAGTTGTTTTCACTGGGAAGGACATGGGGGATCTTGCCCTGGGATGAAGAGACATTTCTAAAGATAAACAGACCAAATCCAGGAATACAGAGGTTAGGACTCTGCCTCATGGCTAGAGAGGAAGAGGAAGGATGAATTAGGGGAAGGAAGGCATAGGATTGACCCTAATCCCTTAGTTACCTAGAGTAACTGGGCTCATATCTCTGAGTCCACCATGCAGCATGTGCTGGTACCTGGTACAAGGCCTCATGTCTCAACCCACAGCAGATTTACCATGTCAACTTGGTCGATTAGCTGTACTAATGACTATCTCTATGTACTTCCCTCTGGGAAAATGACAGGTTGTCCCATGCACCCCACCATTAGCCTATGAGTTAGATGGATTTTGTTCTGAGTGACAAGTGCTAACTTCTACCACTGATCCACTGCTCCAGCTTTACCACCGTGACCTTGTCCCGTCAACTGTTGTAATGTTTGCTGCTTAACGACAAAGAAAGCTGGCCATGCTGAGGTGTTGGCAAACGTCTCCGGACGTGAAGTGGACTTTTACATCAAAGGTTGTACATCCTTCTCCTGAAAGGCTGGAAGTAATTCCAAAGTGGCAAGTGTGTGCCGGGCAGGAACAAACACTCCAAGTGTTTGTAGACCCTTCTGCTATTACCTCTTACCACGCTAGAAAGGATGACATGAAGTCAAGGCAGTTGTTCCTAAGCAGAGTTTAAGTATATTGAACATACTGAGTCAAAAGCATTTCAAGAATACCTTTGGGAATCCTTTGTCTGGGCTGTCAGCATTTTTTTTCTGAGATTTCTTTTTTTTTTAATTCATCTATCGGCCAAATTTTCCTGGAGGAAGGCTGACAGGTTGTGTGCTTTAGCAGATAGAAAAGTCATTGTGTCCCACCAAAGAAGATGGAAATATATTGAAGACAGTTCTAAAGGATATGTCCTTGGGGCTGATGATTCTTAGAATCCTATTTTAGGAAAGGACAGACTGTGCTCTGGAAGTGACCATCTTGAGAAACTGGGGGTCAATACCCTCTTTAGAGTACATATAGAATTAAACTCTTATCAAATTAGGGTAGAGGGGAGTAAAACACCATTATCCTAATAATGACATGAGCTAAAACATGAACTAAGGCCCATGCTTTTTACATGGATAGAAATTGTACAGCCAAGAAATGATTATGCAGTTTGACAGCCTGAACACAGTTGATCAGAAAATTGTACTTGGTAATGCCAGCCTTGACTCTGATAAACTCTGACATCTCATTGGGTTTATTCCAGATGCTTCGGAGATACAAAGTACCTGTGTATTCATTGTATTAAAAATGTCAAAGCAAGTGTCATCTCCAAAATGACACCAGCAAATCAAGGACACTTGGGATTAGGACTTGGCCATCTGACTCTGAGGTCTATGACATCTCTGCTGGATCTGTCCAGACAGCACAGAGTGCAGGAGTGGGAAGGAAAAGTTTATGATATGAAACTCTGGATCTGTTTAAATAGCCATAATAAGAGATACTACTGGAGAGACTGAATTCCTAAACGGTCATGGCCTATCTTTCTGCTTAGAAGAAGCTGGAGTGAGTTTTGCAGGCCAACTTGCAATCATATGTGTGCTAGATGATAATTTGCGGTCAGTTTAATTCTTGAAAAATCGGTAGGGGGTAAAATGTTTATTTTTTGTACATCTGTGTGTGTTTGTTCATACGCATTTTTGCGTGTGTGTGCATCTATGACTGTGTGCATGTACACATTAATTGCTTCAAAAGTTTCCACAAATTTGAAGTCAGAGCCTCGAAACTGGACATTTTTCTTCTCTATCGCTCTCCCAGTGTCAAATACTTTCCCTGCTCCCAGCTGGGAAGTCGGTCCGTCACATGAACTGTAGGCAAGGAGCATTATCTGAGTGGGTTTACTTGTTGAACAATGTAAGTAGATGATTAACCATTAAAGCAACAGAGTTTGCTGACCCATTAACCAAGTAGGAAGGACCTCTCGTTGGCTGAACAATGGGACCCATACAGAAAGCACCCCAACTTGTCCATCCCGATAGACCTCTGTACTATAGTTATGTAATAACTCAGTTCAGGCTCTCATTCCACTCACTGTGGGCTCCAGTGCAGTGCTCCCCACGTTTTTGTGTGCACTCTGCTAACTTTGGACACAGATCCTGTCAGAATCCGTAGGCTAAACCAAGCCCCAGGAGTCTTAATAGCCACTATTCGTTCCTCATCCCTGCATTTTCTCTCCATGGGTAGAAGGTTCATCTTGTTGGCATGCGACGTGTCCACGTGGCATTGCTTTGTGGGGGATGCAGAATGCTATGTCTGAAATCAGTAGTCTTTGAAGTTCATGGAACTACTCATCGGGATGCATTGGCAAAACACCCATCGGTCCTTGCATGGGGCAGGATCAACCATTCTTTTCTGGCTTATCATTACTAGCTAATCCCTGCATCGCATACCATCATTGCCATGTCTGTTAGATGCATTCCCAGTCAAACCATTGTCCTTGCATTTTTGCTGTATTCATGTTCAGGTGCCCAGTACATTTTACTTGTCGTTGTCATTTACTTGTCACTAAGTTTCAGGAAATACTGAAATAGGAAGTTCCTCAAAGGCAGAACTGAGTCTGGGATGCTGAAAATATATGACAGCCAGGCTGCCGAAAATAGGAGTATTCTAATGATGCAAGCAGAAAACAAGAGATCTGTTTTGAGCTTGGGAAGGAGGAGAGGACAAAATCATGCAAATACAACATCTGAATTGAAACTTAGCAAAGCATCTATTTTAAAGGCATGAGGGCAAACATTTCTACGTTTTGAACTTCTATACTTTCCTCCCCACTTCTGCCCTCAAATTGTAGACTGACTGGAGAATTTCCAGCAATTCCCCCCACCTTCTTTCTTTTATGTGAAAAATCTGGCCTGACTCTATGACAACTTGATAAATGCTTGTCCTTCAAAGACACGGGCAGCTAGAGGTAAATGCACATTCATCTTGCGTTCCAACAGTGGATAAGCTGCATTTGCACAATATTGCAGCTAAGGATGCTACAGGAGCATTTTTGCAAGATATTTGGCAAGTCCCTAGAGTGTTCAGCGTCTCAGTGTCAGGCAGAGCTTGGTCTATTGTGCTTTCTACTTTGGTTTATTGTGCTTTCTACTTTTTTTTCCTGGGCCTTCTTGCCAGTATTCTGCCAAAGCTGCTCCATAAGAAAGTAAGGGTATTTTGGTTCTCAAGCTCTGGCCTTCAGGACTCTGGCTCCAAAGGTGTTATCTCAGTCAGTCCTATGTGACCTTCAGCTGTTGATCCAGCAGGACAGCTGTTATATCTGCCAGACGTATGTTGGTATCTTGGATACTCTAGGTCCTCTCAAATAGCACAAGATGTCTGTGTGAAGACAACTGATTCCCACATACAGTTTGTACTGATCAGAGCTCCACTAACAAGGATGAAAGGTGAGCTGCCCAAAGGGAGAACAAAATGCCATGTAGATCCTACTACATATATTGACTAGATCTCCAATAACCATACAGGGAGCCTACAGTGAGAGTCTAGTTCACATGGAGCATCTACACTGTAGACATCTACATGTAACTCAAAGAATCCCACTTAAAGATTGGATGGAAGATGGATGAATCAAACATTACATGCCAGCTGCTTGATTTAGGGTCAGCTTTGGAGTGACTCTCTTGGTAGGTCTAGGATGAATACTCTACCTTATTAAGACAAATGAGAACTTATCAATTGGACAGCTTCTGCCCACAGTGAAGAAGATAGTTTACCAACTATCCAATCTGCTCATGAAGTAATGTCTCATCACAGGCATCAATCGGTTGACCCTGAGTTTTTCCTGTGTTTTGAGATCTGGCTAAGTTCAGTTTGACTGGAAGAGCACTGTGGGCATGCAAAGCTGGGTAATGAGTGACAGCGTAACTTCAGGCTGTCTCTTGAGCTGGCTACATCAGGTAAAGAGCCTGCAATATAAAACAGAAAGCAGTGGGCTTCAGAGAGAGAAGGGAGCAAAAGTAAGCAATAAACCATCATTGTTCAGTATGATGATATGGAAGGTCTTGCACTGGATGAGTCCATCTGTAGAAACAGCATCCTTGGTCAGCATGATGGTGTGCTACCATCAAAAGCTACCTGAATGCCTAAATATGAAAGTGCCACATACAACAGCTCTGTGTCACTGCAATAGCTGTGTTTAGAGACCACCCAAGCTCCATCAAGTAACTCAGAACTGAGATATGGAAGTTCCTCAGGAGTTTTCTTCTGAGGTTTTACTTTTTTTTCCCCCCTCTCTATGTTATTTAGATGGAAATAATTTCAGAGATGTGGCAGGCTGGTATAAAGTTTGCAAGAGCCTCAGTAATAGCCCTTACATTTCATCACTCCAGCTGTATAGAAGGGCATTAAATATTGAGTAAACAGACTGAAATGAGGACTGGCAGATGAAAGGCAGTGACATAAACATGACCCTGTACTGTCTCATTGGGGCAGTCATAACCACAGGAACATGTACACGTTTACAGGCAAGCTATGTGTCTGAGCTTCCTCTACATCCAATGAGATACTCCGTGCAGTTAATAGGGTGGCATTAATTCACCCAAGCATGGCCATCTGGTGACATCCTAGGGTGTCCTGCTGGCCTTGAGCTGCTGCTCAAGAAAACACAGGTCTCCCTTAACTGCTGTGTCATATCTGCCAGTCCCATTTGGATGACCTGATGCCAGCTCAGTGACACCAGATACCTACGTTCAGACTATGATGAGGTTGACATGGGGCACCTTCATAGGAGATCTCTGAATGGAAAGGTCTAGGCCCATGAGTTATATCCCACTAAGGATTTTTGTGTTTTGCCAAATACTCATCTGGAAGCATCATGACTGACCAGCCCGCTGATCAAGATCTCCTTGAGCTTGAGTTGGCCTACATTTTTTTTCCAAAACTCTCAGTTTGCTCACGGGAGCAATGGAAAACGCCCTTCAGATGTGGGCTCATGAGTCAAAATCTGGCAGCCTAAGCATACACAAACACAGGTAAAAATACCCCATTCCTGGACTCTCTGGCTGAAGACCAGACAGATGGCAACCTTCAAGACAATGGCATTTCAGTAACAGCAATAAATCATAAGCCTGTTTCCCCCTGCTGTAAAAGAAAGCTAAACACTGTGAAATAAAATCCTTTTATTAGCATGAAACAGCCAAAAAGAGAAATAATATGACCAAAATCACCTTTCATCTAAAAATAAAAGTAAAGAGAGAGTTTTCAGCAGTCCTGGAAAATACCCGACACATGTTCAATGGGTGGGCTTGATATTGTGACTGCAAAAATATTTTTGCTCAGTTTGTTTCTGGCTGTTTTGCAGCTGAGAGGTTGCCAGATCTCTTGGCTGGATCCCTTCTCCTTCAGTGCTCAATAGGATGGGCTTGTTAGCTGACACATGCAACTTGAAGGCACGGCGGTGGCGCGGGACTCACCGAATGACCCTCCAGTAATTCTCCTAGAAATATTCCTCCCTTCTGAGCCACTGCAACCATCAACAGTTTCAGAGAAACTGCCTAGAGCTGCTTAAAAACAATCAATGGCTGCGTCCTCCAGCTTCAGTGTTTCCAAGGGGGCATCCTGGGACCAAAAAGCAGCACTTTCCCGCTTCGATTAAATAAATACATCTGTCCTCGGGATGCAGGAGCATAGGAGGACAGGTCTCCAGGGAGGTGTCTGCCAGGCATCTGCTGGTGTTGAGTGGTTCTGGGTAGCGTTTTTAGTTCCTCTGTGCAAATTAGGATGTTCCCAGTATGGGGTGAAGGGAGGTGGCTCTTCTGAGTGATCCCAGAAGGAGACTGAACCCTCCAAAATAGGGACTAGAAAGTAGTGAGAGAAGTTAGTCCAGGTAGACTGGAAAGACCAAGATTTCCTTTCTTTCTTTTCTTTATTTTTTTTTTTTGGCTTTTGCAAAAAAAGAAATTGGAGAACAGAAAAAGTCCTTTTGGCACAGTCCGTTAAGAGTCCATTTGAGGTCAGTTATGGGTGTTGTTCCCTTTTGAGGGCATTTCACTCCTTCCTTCCCTGCCTTTCTTTTCCACGGAGGGATGTTTTGTTTTAAATACAGCATGTCATTTTCAAACAAAAAGGTCAGATTTGGAAATGCCCAAGGAAATCTGTCAGTGTTTTGAGCCTGTGTAGAGAATACTGCAGGGAAATACTCAGGCGATTTCAACACAAATTTGTGAATACCTTCTGTCCCACCCAAATCTCCACTTCCAAAAAATTCACTATTCATTAAAAAAAAATGCAAAAAGCACAAACATATTACCCAGATCTGTTCCTCGTCTACTGCTGTTATGTTTCCTCGTTCTCTGTCATGGTAAAAAAATGATCCATCATCTCCCTTCTTCATAGGGCTGCATCCCATAGACATGAATGGAGTCTAGGAAACAGACATCAGTCGGGAAAAACTCCAGATGAAGTGGAGACAAGAAGCTAGGAACTGATAAGAAGATTTTTCACTTTTTTTGATGAGTGATGATTAATTAGGGGAACTTTTCATCACACGACAATCACTGCTGGAAAGAACTCAGAAGAATTTAAAGGGAATGCTGAGGGCAGAAATATCCACCGACAGACTATGGCGGCTAGAAAATAGCCAATAGATTGCATGCATGCAACAGGACATTGACTGAAAACTAATTTCTAACTAATTAGGAGATTTGAAGTAACTTACTCTTAAGGCATTTTGCTTCATTGTGAGGTTCTCTGGACCCCACTTCGAGGTGACAGCAGGACACAGTAATGGGCCCAGATGAACTCAAGAAACACAACCTCTACGATCTTTCTTTTTTAGCTAATTTTTGCTACTTTCCCATTGTTTTCCACACTCTCATATCCCCTCTTTTCCCTCTCAGGGTCTCTTGCATGACCTTTTGTTAACTGGTTTAATATATGTTCAAGGTCAAAGACCCCTGATTTGGCCATGTCCCTGGTCATTGCTGTCAGTGCCTAAGATATACAGGCAAGGTGGGTGACCTTAAAGATAGAGGAATGGGTTACTCCAGAGCACCTGTCATCCTCAGGATGAGGTAAACAATAGGTCCTATGAGAGCAGAGCTAATGAAGCCTGTTTCTCTATGGATCTGCAGCCAGGTCCTGACATCTACCCACTGCAACAGCCCTCACTTTGCCCTCAGGTGCCCTAAGGCCTCCCACGCATGCACTGCCTCAATTTCCCATTTTACCCTCCTCTCATCATTCCTTTTAACACCTCCAGTTTGAAAGCAGAATGGTCACGGTCTGCTTCACCAGGTGAACTCAAAAGAGCTTGTTGAGCTCCCAGTGGGGAGGTCTCCCTCAAAAGGGCATGAATTTACGCCTCTTTCTTCTATCTGGTTGCTGATTTTCCTAAGGAGCCATGCTCTTACTAAACACCTTCAATAATGGCTGGTAAATCACTGTGATTTACAGCTTGGGCTATGGCAGAATGTGAAAAGAGTCCCTGCTTGCTTGGCACTATTCCTGCAGACCTAAAAGATACCTCCTGCAGCTCTATATAACAAAAACACATTCACTCCTAGCAGGTTCGATTGTCATAAAGACAATAAGGGCCTTATTTTGCAGTAGGACTAATTGCACTAAAAAATCACTCTGGCCCAGATTATAAAGTCCCTGATTCCCCATGAAATTACCAGGAGAAAGGTGCTCACACTAAGGGCAATTTGTTTGGATTTCCTCAGAAGGGTGATTTTAACTGTACTCATGTAAAGCATAAGAAGAAAAGTCTTTGCAATAGCAGAGCACTGTATGACATAGACATGAACAGAAGCAGGATGGAAAAATCCCATTTTTGGATGTTTTTTGAATGACTTGTCCAGCTCTTGGGGAACACCAGTAAAGAGCGCTCCCCTTCGCTGACAGAGAAGAATGACTGGATCTTAGGGAAAACATTTATCGGTGTTTCAAAGAGTGTGAGATAATATTGATTTTTTTTTTTTAGTGATAGAGAGCAATTAAAGAGCAGAACATTTTAAAACACCACATTTCACACAATAGCATGCACACAGCACGGTAGAGCTCATCTACCCCAATGCTCATATCCAACCTAGAGTCGGTACATCCCTCCATCACATGAGGCCATTGGAAGAGCTGTCCTTTGACACAGGGCTGTAAGGGACTGGTCCAACTCCTTAAGACACCTAGGATCATAGAATCATTATAGAATCATTAGAATCATAGAATCATTAGGGTTGAAAATGATCTTCAAGATCATCAAGTCCTACTGTTACTGTGCTCTGGAAATGAGCCCTGTTGGGAGTGGGTTGGCATCCTCCAGCTGCAAACAGGTCGTATGGCTCTCGTGGGAAGTGTGTGCAGCCTCCCTGAGCTCACTTAAACCAATAAAAGTCATAAGTACAGTCTTTCATTGATCTTAACACTCAAGTGGTATCATCTTAAATCGGTGGAATATGGGGAATGTGGAGCAGCAATGAGGGGGAAATGCTTCTAAACATCACTTTTTACCATTCCTGCATGAAAGGTACATGCAAATCTAGAGGGGCCTCAGCAAAGCTGAAAAGTTTCCCCTCCACTTCCTCTTAGTGGCACAATAAGCAATTGCTCTGGAGAAATTAAATGAATATAAAGGAGCAGCCCCTGCTATGGAGCAAGGGCTGGACTAGGTGACCTCCTGGGGCCCCTTGTAAACATATTTTATGAGATTGCCTGATTATACCAAGAGCTGGCAACGCTCAGAAAGGATCTGCATGAGCCTGTTACCAGAGTGCAGGAGTAAGGTGCTTGCTAATGCTTAATAAGATTTAGCTGCCGTGTAACAGATGCCTATTGGGACCTCTTGGTTAAGTCTCTTTCAAGGTATTTTAATATGGGTCCTGTAATCAGTTGAAAGAGGGGATCTCTGATGGGAATGAGGGTGAGGGAAACCTCTTGCTGAGGTCTGGAGCAAGAGGGCCCTGCTTGGGGTTGCTCCATGGCAGCTTTGTCACCGGTCTGATTCCACAAAAACAACTCATTTTGGAGGTGGAACCACAGAAGGGCATGCAAAAACTCAACAGGAGCAACCCCGTGAGCATAGCCTCAGGGCAGATAGACCCCAGAAGACAAAGCCCCCTGATGGTAGCCCAACTTCTGTAACCAAAGGAAGGGGACAGTCTTCTTGCAAAGTGTGACAGAGGGACACAGTTGGAGACACAAGTGTCCAGGGACACACTCACTTGTGGTTATTTCCCCCATCCTGTGCCCTGCATTGAGGGAAGCCGGCTGATGTTCAGAGCTGTCCCCGGAGTGACTCGAGCTGCATGCAGGCCTGGATGGAAAAGAAGTGAGAAGCTGGCCTGGAGCCCGTGCATGATTCCTAGGAGGGAGGAGGAAACACCCTGGGAGTCCACATGACAGTGAAAAACAGCAAAAAAAAAAAAGAAAGGCAAATGGAAAGGCAGGCAGCGGAGGCAGGGGGAACTTGAACGGTGTGATCCCTGAGCCGGTGGAAGAAACGACTATCCCGGGGCGGGCAGCGCTCCCACGCCTTGCCTGTTATTTCAGGCTGTATCCGGAGGGCAGAGAAACGCCGTGCCCACTTCTAATTAAGGAAACCGAGGAAGGGAAATGTGAGCGGCTTGTCTCCGAGGCAATCTGCCCGCAGGAAAGGCGGCCGAAGGCCTCTCAGCTGTCCCGGGCACAGCCTCAGCTGCCTGGAGCGCACCGAGCCTTGGGAGGTCCCCACCTCTTGCCTCCTCGCTTGAGTTCCCCTCGCCTGGCAGCGAGTGCCAAATAATCCGATGGGGAACCCATGCAGAACCGGCAGCCCAGATGACCTCATGGGTATTTTCCTTCCCTCCGATGACTCAATGGCCCCACGGAGCCGGAGGCGGCCGAATCGGAGAGGTCTGGTTCATGCTGTGGCACCTCGGGGAGCCCTCGCTGGGGGAGCCGGAGCTGCTGGCACTTGGCTTTCCGATGGGGCCATAGGAAGGGCAGGGAAAGCCCAGGCGGCAGAGGAGCCAAGTTCTCCCTAAAAACCCTAGTGAGGAAGGCTAGTCCACCCCTAGTGAAGGGTGGAAAATCCTTGGTGGCTCCAAGGAGCAGCTCCAGAGTTGATTCACAGAGCAGGAACTCTTGAGATCACCTTCTAGCTTTCCCGGTGGTCCAAGGGGCCCCGGGAAGAGCTCGATGGAGCAGCATCCAGCCATGAGGATGCTCCAGGCCAAGGCCAACAGCCACACCAGGGATCTCACTGGGTGTTCCCCTGTTTGCCCAGTATCCAGGAGTGCCGTGCAGGAACGAGATGATAGGGTTGGTGTTCAGGGATTGATACAGGCAGGTTTTCCACTGGTGCCAGAGCTCAGCACCAAGCACCCTGGCTCCTGGTCCAGCATCAGCACCTCATTCCAACCCTAGGGAAGAGCTGTGCCCCTGCACCACTTCCTGTGTCAGATAAGGGGAATTGCTTCCCAAAAGGCTGGAATCCTGAAATCCCTATCTTGTGAATCCAAGTGCCCCTTGGGTTTGGTAAGGACCTTCAGAAGCCCAAGTAGGTACCAAGCGTGCCGGCCTGGGACACGCTGCCTTGAGGTGCCACTGCCCTCTGCTGTCAGCAGCCTGGCTGAGGGACAGCGGCCAAGGGCACCACACGGGACAACACCATTTCTGGGACATCTGAGGTGAAATAACACTCAGGACAGCTGCCGAACGGGTCCAGGAGGATGTGGCACCCAGGCATTGGGAACTGTCCCGCTGCACTCAAATCCGCATTGGTGGCAGAGGGCGAAGCCAGAGAGGAGTCAGCTCCAGCTCGGATTGTGCAACTTGGGCTGAGACAAAACACGCCTTTGGATTTCCCAGCTTGGAAAAGACCACGTGCACATTGCTCCCGGTTCTCCCAGTGCAGGGATGGAGCTCAGGGCAGGGTCTCCCTTCCCTTCCCCCCTATCCAGGCCAAAAGCGGAAGCGTCGGCTCTATTTTGGGTTGGTGGCATGTGCTGCACCACGTCGGAAAGACCACGGCCCTCCGCACGGGCACCTTGCTCCCGACGAGGGGAAGTGACTAAAGGCCTTTCCGGGAACCTTCCCGCCCTATGTCGCTGCCATCCTGCGTAACCGGAGTTCCCAGCCCTGCTTCCCGGGCTACCCAGCCCCAGCAATCGGGAAAAGAGGCATCTTGGTGCACCATGTAGAAACCTGGAGCTTAAACAGATTATTTTTATTTTCACTTTTTTTTTTCCCGTTTATCCTGAAACTAAGCAGAATGCAAAACTGTTTGGTCTTTGCCCATCTCACTTTTGCACAAGTGATCAGTTTTCGCTCATCCAGCTCTTGCACGACTTGCTCAAGTGATCGGCCCCTGTCTATGGAGTCCTTGCATGAGGGTCTAACTTTTGCACCTCCCCAGGCCTTGCACAGCTGCCTGCCTCTTGCACAACTGTTCGGGGCTTGCATGACCTTGCGTGGATGTCCAGACCTTGCACACTAACCCTTGCTGACCCTGCCTCCCCAGCACAGCCAACCCTTGCACAACTGTCCCCACCAGCACTTCTATCCCTTGCACATCCAACCGTTGCATGTTGCCTGTCTCAGCACAGCCAGCCTTTGCATGCCTAGTCCTGGCATATCCAGTCCTTGCATGGCTGGCTGGCCCTTGCAGAGCTATCCAGGCTTTGCAGGTCAACCCCTTGCATGCTCAGCCTTTGCACGCTCACACTTGCACACTCAGACCTTGCCCATGCAATCCTTGTACCTGCAGTCTTGCACAAGCATCCTTGCATGCCCACTCTTGCACAGGCAGCCCTTGCATGTGCAGTCTTGCAAAAGCAGCCTCGTGTGCCCACCCTTACCTATGCCGCCCTTGCACACAGGCCTTGCATACACAGCCTTTGTACGGGCAGACCTTGCATGAGCAGTCCTTGCAGTTTGGCTTTTGTATGCACAGCCCTTGACGTGCAGCTCTTTCACAAGTGGCCCTTGCACACCTACACTTGCATGAGTACCTTTGCACAAGCAGCTTTTGCATCATCAGTGCTTGCACATGCACCCTACCATAAGCACCCTTGCACGTGCAAGCCTTTGCACATGCAACCCTGGCACATCCACTCTTGCACAGGTACCCTTTGTGCACGCAGCCCTTGGACGGGAAGCACCCTTGCACATCCAGCCTTGCACATGCACCCTTGCATGCTCAGCCCTTGCATGATCAAAAACCCTTGCACATGCAGCCTTTGCACATGTAGCCCTTGGATGCAAAGCCCTTGCACACCCACCATTGCACAAGTGCCTGTGCACGTACACCCTTGCACATGCACCCTATGCACACCCACTCTTTGCAAACATACCCTCTGCACACTCACCCTTACGCACACACCCTTGCACAAGTGCCCATGCACACACACCCTTGCACACTCACCTCTGCACACATACCCTTGCACATGCACCTTTGCACAAGTGCCATGCACACACTCCTTGCATGCACACCCCCTGCACACTCACCCTTATGCACACACCCTTGCACAAGTGCCCATGCACACACCCCTTGCACATGCACTCTTTACACTCACCCTTATGCATGCATCTTTGCACAAGTGCCTGTGCACACACCCCTTGCACACTCACCCTTATGCACGCACCCTTGCACAAATGCCGCACACACACTCCTTGCACACGCAGCTGTGCACAATGCCCATGCACACGCAGCCTTGCACAAGTGCTGTGCGCACACCCCTTGCACACACACCCGTACGCACACAGTCTTGCATAAGTGCTGTGCACACACCCCTTGCACACTCACCCTTATGCATGCACCCTTGCACAAGTGCCTGTGCACACGCACCTTTGCACACTCACACTTGCACAAGTGCACACCCACCCCTTGCACACTCACCTTTGCACACCCCCCTTGCACACACACCCTTATGAACGCATCCTTACACAAGTATCCTTGCACACTCACCTCTGCCCACCTGCCTTTGCACTCAGCTTTACGCACGCACCTTTGCACAAGTGCCCATGCACACTTAGCCCTGCACAAGTGCCCGTGCACACACTCCTTGCACACACAGCCGTGCACAATGTCCATGCACACGCAGCCTTGCACAAGTGCCGCACACACACTCCTTGCACACACAGCCGTGCACAATGTCCATGCACACGCAGCCTTGCACAAGTGCCGTGCACACCACCCTTGCACACTCACCCTTATGCACGCACCCTTGCACAAGTGCCCATGCACACGCACCTTTGCACACTCACACCTGCACAAGTGCACACCCACCCCTTGCACACTCATCTTTGCACACCCCCTTGCACACTCACCCTTATGCACGCACCGTTGCACAAGTACCCGTGCACACCCACCCCTTGCACATTCACCTTTGCACACCCGCCTTTGCACACCCACCCTCTGCACTCAGCTTTACGCACGCACCTTTGCACAAGTACCCATGCACACTTACCCCTGCACAAGTGCCCGTGCACACACCCCTTGCACACTCACCCTTATGCACGCACCCTTGCACAAGAGCCGCGCACACATCCCTTGCACACGCAGCCATGCACAATGCCCATGC
>JAVCKT010034473.1:0-10022 GCA_032273925.1 Rhynchotus rufescens
CGCCGCCCCTCGCCGCGAACGACGCGCCGGGATTGACGAGGTGCCGCCCGGCATTCCCTGCCCGGGAGCCAACAGGGGGTGCACGGCCCAGCTGGACTCGCTCTGGGACTTACGGGACGGGGTGGCCCCGATGGATACCGGCAAAGAACAAGCAGGTAAAAATAATTAAGTAATTAAAAAAATACACCCCCTCTCCCCCGAAGGAAAGCCACAAGTCCCATCACAGCTTGTAGAGGACCAGAATCGAGGGCGAGCTCTTAGCTCCTGGCATTTGCCTCCACCTAGGAGCCCTCCCGGAGGCTTTGGACTAGCCCAGCTGGGATCTGCGCCCGGTTCCGTAGCCTGGCACCCATGGGACTGCGGTGCCCTGTGCCCGGGTCTTCTCTGCCTGCAGTGTCCAGCACCCATCTCACCATGATTTTGGGGAGAATGGGGCACGTCCGGCACCCCGGGGCACCACAGGAAGGGGATGGCCCCAGCTCCCACCCTCTGCACCGAAACCGTGGAAAACAGGCTGCAAGCTGAGATCCCACGGAGCAAATTTATTATTTATCATTTCACAGCACCCAGGAGTGTGATAAGGGCTTTGCAGAATACACACAAAAAAACAGATCACAAGCGGGAGTGTGCAGCACTGTGCTCTCCTGCTGCCAAGTCTTAGGCACGCACTTAACTCTAAGCCGCTGGAGCGCTCACGCTGCGCTTAATGGGACCGGGGGGCACCTGCAGTTAGGCACGTGCCCTGGCCGGCTCCGGTGGGCAGCCCCGTCAGCAGCCGGTACCGCAGCGAAACAGCACGTTCAGCTCAGCTCAGCGGGCGCAGGAGCTGCTAACAGGAGCCCTAAGCAGGATCTCCTGCTTTACCGGCCGCAGAGCCAACACCAACTCCTCCAGAGCAACAGGTAACACGTCCCCAAATGCTCTAGTTTCGCCACGGGCTTAGTCAGAGCTAATCCCTTCTGCCCCTGGAAAAGCCCTTACTTCCAGCTATCCACGTGGCTTTTCCTGAACCGCTATTCGGCACGTGATCAAAGAGCAAAAAAGTCCCACCCAGGCCAGCTTTGTGATCTGACGGAGCATGAAGTCACTCAAGTGCAAGCACCAGCAAAAGGGAAACGGTGCGGGGGAACACAGGACTCCGGTTGGGAAGGCCTCTTTGAATGGCAGATTTTTCAGGAAAAGGTAATGGCAAAATTGCAGCCTGCTGTGGATGGGTGGTAGTGAAACGATGCCTGCCTTCCCATTGGCATTAACTCTTTTGGGGTCGAACTCCACGTATGCTCCAGAGCAAGCAGCTCGCCCTGCTTGGCTGTCAAGAACACGCATCATATCCACATATCATGCCCAAAATAGGGCAGGGCTGCACCAAACTGCAAGGAAAGGAAAGCTGCACAGAACTCAGTACAGCGGCCTTTTCTTTTTCCATTAAATAAGAACAGTTAGGCAGAGTACAAAACCAAGAAGCAGGAGTCTGAACTAAAACGTGCCTTTTTGTCCAAAGAGGAACACAGCACAGGGTGCCGGTTGCTTCTGTCTGCAAGTATTTCTGAGACAAGAGGCTAAGCGTTTTGTGCTTCTCTCATAACTGCTTCTATGAGAACTCAGAGCAATTTCTAACAGATAGACTCCTAATTTACCTGTGATGCTTTTTTTTTAAAAAAAAAAAAAAAAGCTTCCACTTTCTCAGGTTTAAAGTCATATTTAACAAAGTAGATAAGAGGTTCTGTAAAATAATGTCCGCTCACCTGCTCATTTCTCTAATTGGCTTCCCTTGTGCATTTGATTGTGTTTTTCCTGTTCACCCCATGGGCCCCATACCCCCTGCTGTATTCTGCAAAGCAACGGGAGAGGGGAAAAAACTGACAAACACTGTTTTAAGGCAAAGAACAGAGAAATAATCACAGGTTTGGAACAGCACCCACAGCTCCCTTAATGTCTGCCTGTAATGGCTTAGATTCCAGGGTTATAATGGGCTGGCACTAACACCTACTGCTGCCCCAGTCTCGTCACCAGCCACAGCACCGTTAACCACTGGCCAAGGCAACCAGAACCTGGGCGAGCTGCTCCTCCGGCACGGCTTCAAGGAGACATCTCGGAGCGCTTATCCCTGCGCCCCAGCGTTAGCGCCAGCTCCTCTGGCACATGCTGCAGCTCCAAGGGGTGCCAGTGTCCTGAGCAGACCCGTGGTACCCCCTTCTCTCCCCCAGGAACTGCAGCCCACAGCAAAGGCTCAGGAGCCCCAAGGAAGGTCGTCGCCTTCCCCGACAGACTTAGGACCTGTGCCCTGCAGGAGAGGGCTTCAAACCAGTCCAGTAATGAGGATGTGCTCTAACAAACAGAGCTTCCCTGTCCCGAGTACAGCACTTGATATGTAAAGTCCTATAAACAAGTATCTTCCAATAACTGAAAGACACTTGGCTGCCCTATATACTTATCAAGAAACTGCTTAGATTTATAGCAGTAGTGTATCAACTTATAAATAATAAATCAAGGCTGGATTGCCTGAGACAAGAAGAGAGTGCCCAGGGCAAAAGTAAAATTACACTTAAAAAAAAATTAAAAAAAAACTTGCAGTCATTTTGAGAAGCATCATAGCAGGCCAAACCAACGCTGCTCTTCTGCATAGGAGGTGAACAACTCCCTTGGTCTTTTACTCCTGCCTAACCCTCTGACAAACATGCAGCAACAGGGCCCTTACTGCATGGGTCAAATGGCCTCAGTTTGAGGTGCATGTTTCCTCTAAACAGAAGCATCAGGCCGGGTAGCTGTGCTATTCACTCCAACTCCTGTCACATACAAGACACCATGAGGGAAATTCACTCTAGTACCTCATATTGGGCACGAGATCCCTTTATATTCATGAACAAAACTTGTCAAGAGCACAAACATGTCTTTTTCACAAGTGAAAAAAACACATTGGAAACAAAAATGCATCTGTTTCAAAACCTGGCTTTGATTTCACCTCAGTACTATTAGCTTTAATGTCTGGCTGCACAATTAAAAGTCTGAATTAGCATTTCCTCATTTTCACACTGCAGTCATTCCTTTTTATACAGGTCTCCTGCTGACCTCTGCTTTAAGTCGCATGGCATTTTATACTCTCTTCAGAATTTAGCAGTACACAATATTATAGTAATTGTATGCTTTATGAAATAATGGTGCCATTTCACTGAATATATGGGGTATGCTGAAGCAAAGTAAAAGCTTCCATTTTAAGTAAAAAATCATGATATACAGCCTTGTTGTAGTATAATAATAGATTGATTTGAGTAAGATAACTGAAACCTTAGGCACAAGGCACCATTAAAATTAGTTTTTCTTTCTGGTATATCAAATATCAGAGCTTTCCTTACGATTTTTTTGCCTAATATTACTTTATTGAAATAGAAATGTCTCATTTAACTGACTTGCTCCAGAACAATTTAGATCACATAAATCATATATTGCATTTAACCAGAAAACTTTCATGCTCTTGTCTGCATAAAGTTAAAATCAGCGAAAACAATGCAGTTGCAAACAGGGGTTGATTCAAACCAAATGTTGTTTCAAAAGCAGGGTAAATAAGCTGTGCAAAAATCCTAAGAACTATGGCTACTACTTGGCGTGCAAATTTCTACCCTTTTAAAGACTCCTCTACATGGAAATTCAGTAATTCGAGGGTGATTTTCCTGTTATCCCATATAAAATTCATAATCTCCCACACAGCAGATAAACACCTCGATTCCCTTTACAGTCTGATTTTTCCATGTGGCACCAGAAACTATTTTTAAGTAACTGCTCACCTAGACCAGAGAGGAATGGCCTAATCCAAGGTGCCTTCGCTTTTTCACAGAATCTTGGAATCCAAGATTAAGGTTGGAAGGGAGCTCCAGAGGTCATCTAGTCCAGCCCCACTGCACACGCAGGGTCACCTACAGCACAGGACAGCATCCAGGCAGGTTTGGAAGATCTCTAAAGCAGGAGACTCCACAGCCTCTCTGGGCAGCCTGTGCCAGGGCTCTGGCACTCTCACTGCCAAGAAATTTCTCCTTAAGTTCCTGGGGAACTTTTGGTGCTTCCATTTGTGGCCGTTTCCTCTAGTCCTGTCGCTGGCCACCACTGAAAAGAGGCCGCCCCCTCCTCCTCACTGCCTCCCTTGAGGCAATGTCAGCAGCACGTTTCTAAAGTGTGTATTTTTAAATTAAACAGATACGCTCTTAACAATCCTCTAGCAGGCCTGCTGCTTACGTGCTAGCAACGTTGCCTCTCGTCTTCCCCAAAAGCTACCTAGCCTCCTACTCCTTAACCCTGCCCAAAGGTGCTCCCTCTTCTAGATACAAAGAACAATTTCAACATTTTATTCTTAACGACTCCAGAAAAATCCCTCATCATCTAGGAAACAGCAACACAAAGATCCCTGCTGCTTTTCACACATGATTGGAGTCTTCTTTCCAGCTCAGAGGTGCCCTCAAGATCACATTAAGTCTCCAGAGCCCTTGACGTGCAGAGCTGCTCTTATTCCTTCCGTGTGAAGGAAAAGTGCCCTCCTCTCCTCTCCACGTCTCTTTTATAGCACTGTACTCCAGTGTGATTTACATGTTGCCTCTGGAGAAATACTAGTATAATACTAATATGTAGTGTGGGTAACTCCTGAGCATTGTACTATGTGCCATGAAATATTTTCATCTGTCAGCAGGGTTTCCACCCTGCTGACCGCTCCACTTTGTCTGTGGACCAGACAAAGGTTCCTGTAAACAGTTTTTCTCCCATTATTATTACTGGATAATACAACTCTGCATGACAGTGTGTCACCTACCAAATGTGCTTCAAAGGATTATGCAGCCTTTAGCAAATTCTCCCCACCCTTATTTTAGGGCTATAGATCATAGTTTTCTCAGAAAGAAAACCTTATTTTTAGTGTGCAAACTGAGGCTATCTTTGAAAGCCTCAAGAAGGCCATCTTGCCTTCTAAACTATCAAATGCTACCAGCTTAGTATTTTCTCTAAAGGACTAATTTTGAAGAGCCTTTAGTAACAAACACCATGCACAAGTTTTTCAGGAGTCTTTTAGGCAACAGAATACATCTAACTTTATCAATATGATGGTAATAAACTTCAAACCTCTGAGGGAAAGATCTTAGGAGCATTTAGATAAACACTTCCATTCTTCCCACTAAAGCTATTTTTCTCCGTCAAAACGTAGAATACTAGTAAAAAAACAGTAATAGTTCTTGACTTTAACTCTCTTGTTTTATACCACAACGTCAAAAGAGTCATGCTAAATGCTTTGTTAACTACACATTTGCTGCAGTTGCAGTCTGAAAGACACACTGGAAAGGGCTCCCTATTAATTCACACACTCCTCCTGTTTTGTCCACCTGAGATCCTCTACGATGTAATGAACTAAACTAAAAAAAAAAAAAAACAGAAGGATGATTAGTTGAGCAAAGCTCTGCAAAACCAGGCACTGACCAGTTTCTCACCTTCATGTATTTTAGAAAATAAGTCCTCAAAATGCTTGCTTCCTGCATTAGTGCACAAGCAACATGTCCCCAAGCTAAAGCAACAAACTCTCCCTAGCAAGTCGAGTCTCAGGACTGACCTGACTGGCACAAAGACTTTCCTAGCTGCCCTCTCAGTACTTGGCAGCGAAGCCACCTCGCTCGTCACTATTTGCCAAGGGTTGCCTATAGCCAGAGGGGAGACACCTGAAGTATAGAACTTTTCTTAGTTTCCGTTAAAAAAAGGCCAGTCCTTGGAAATTACGCATGGAAATGTACAGCCAAGGGAAATCCAAATAAAGCAGTTTGAAATTCTGCTCCCCTATAATATACTTTGTATTACTGTTTTAATTTTGCCAACACAAACGAACACAAAACACTTAGATGGAAAGAGAGTGGATTCTAGGCTCCTACTATAACAACAGGTTAGGATTGATACATTTGTAAAAGTTTAATATATAACTATCTTGAAAGTCAAATCATTAGGGTTAGTGAGGCTTTAACCTCCACTGTAAATATAGTTTGAAACTGGAATTTATGCCAAGTGACAAAGCAAGAGGTCACTTTAAAATGAAAAGAACACTAATAGAAGGCACTAAAGAGAGATGTCTCAGGCATAAAAGCAAACCAGTCAGTATCATGTGATCACAGCTAGACACCACTTCTTGCAACTGCTGCTGCTGCAAAAAAATCCAATTGGAAAAACCCAAATCAGCTGCTTGTTTAACTGCCACAACACACTGAAAACTGTCTCAAAGTTGGGAACTTTGTAAAGTCCAAAGTTATTCTTGAATTTTAATATTTACTGTGCTAGTCAGCTGAACTTAACTTTTACAATGAGCAATTCAGATTTGTACTTTTTTTCCAGTGTATGTTATTTTACAGTAAGAAAATATGTTTTATCAGAACATTTCCTTAATTTATAATAATTATTTTTGTATCAAATCTTGTGATGGATCACACATTTTTCAAGGTCATTCCTTCAAAGAAGTTGATGATGGAGAAAAACTGTTGCCTCAATTTCTACACCAGCCATCCACGCACCTAATCATCCCAGCACTGGAACCCTGCAGCGGGAAGCGGGAAGGTTGTGCGGGCAAATGACAGTTAACAATCCTGTGAAATGTATCTACGATCCAATTCCAACACAGTTATCTAACTTCTAAAGCAACAACTAATCAGGAAAAGCTAAAAGTTAAAATAGCGACAATTCTATGAACAGTTTCACATCTTTAATAAAAATCAAAGCACCTTTAGAGCATAACTCTTTAATGGAGTTTCCTGTGAAGTCTGAGGTAAATCACTCAGATGTATATTTGTATTTGAAGAAAAAAAAGCTTTCGAGCACATTGCGCTGCATTATATTTTTGATTTCATACAGAGCTCAATTCCATATTCTGATGTAAAGCATTTCTGTATCACAGAAATCTGATTCCTGCTCCAAACTGAACACCGTCACATATTCTGAAAAGACACAAGAAAACAGACAATATTAGTGATAAACAAGCTATACTGATCAAACGGAAGCTAATGTTCCCTATTCCAATATTCCCTAGTTTTTCAGTATTTGGGACAGGCTTTGCTAAATACCTGCATTACCAATCTGTCATCTCTGTGGAGTTAAGTATTCACATTTGCAAGATAAAGCCCTTAGTTTTCAGGTTGCTATTATTTGTTCACATTTCAAATGAATGACAAGCAAAACAGAATCTAACTTCTGTCTAAAATACAGATTATCTCACACTATATTTAGTAATTATCTCACACTACATTATTTAAGTAAAGAATTTAAGTAAGAGGTAAAGTTAAGTAAAGAACAGCTGCCCAACCTAGCTTTTCTGCTACATACTATTTAGTATGTAAAGCTAATTGATGCTAAGAATTTGTTCTCCCTTCCTCTTTATCTATACTTAAGTTTTTATTCATTTTTTAAGCAGCGACAATAAACTTGGTATTTCTCCAATTCCTTGTTTTCAGGAAGCTTAGGAAAACCCCATGAGCCGAGTGTTCATTTCCCCTGAAGAAATGAAAATCTGCTACACAGCTATTCATACGTTTCAAGAACTGACCTCAAGTTCAATGAACTCTGGGACCTGAGATGTAAACAGTCTTAAAAGAAGCACTGAAACCAAAAATGCCACTAAAATTCTGAAAAATCTTTAAAGAAGAAACTGGCATTGCATAAAAAAAAAAAAAAAAGAGACAGCAGATTCTCTCTGCCAAATTCAAATAGAAGCACAGCAACCTTTAAAACTAGTTAAAGAAATGTCTGTAAGAAACACACCTGTCCCCAGCCTGCACTCCCATGGGGAAACAGTAGTTCAGTTCTAATCGAGCGATGTTTCCGAGGCGGAGCACGATGCCGGCTCCGTAAGACCATCGAATATACTCTG
The DNA here is from genome assembly GCA_032273925.1 of Rhynchotus rufescens. Lineage (NCBI taxonomy): Eukaryota > Metazoa > Chordata > Aves > Tinamiformes > Tinamidae > Rhynchotus > Rhynchotus rufescens. The sequence goes on from JAVCKT010034473.1 coordinate 7,874, forward strand.
CCAGCTTCTGCAGATGAGCTCTGGGCCCGTCCCCTGAGAAGAGAAGAACAAGAGGATAAGAGTCAAGGCAGCCTGTCAAGGTGTTCAAAGCTTATCGTGACTTCCAGAGCTACAAAACATTACTTAGGAGCACCGATGGCAAAGACTCACGACTATTATGCAGTAACTCTCACAAATACAAATTACCTCCAATTAAAACTATATACTTCTAAGATTCTGGTTGGATTGCTAGTTGATCTTCATTTCCCACCATGGGGCACCTATTTGCACAATTCTGGAGACATATACCGAAGATATAAATAAAAATCTCAAGCAAGTCTCTGTGAGTTTCAAAGCAGATAGATCTGCTTGTCAGTTATGCATAAAGTGCATCCCCTCTTTACAGATGCAGTCTACTTTCCATCAAGAAAGCTCCATACCAAACAGCACGAACCATCAATTCACCATAGTTAACAGCAACATGGCCACTGGAGTGGCCACTGAATTACATGCAGTAAACAAACCTGTTTGAGGAAAACACACTTAGCTGTTGTCTTCTACTACTAGCTTTCTTTACATGTGGATAAGCAGGTCTTGCTGTACCCAGTTCTGTAGAGTCTCACCGTAGTTAAGATTGCAGAGGTTTCCGGCATTGAGGAAGAAATGTGTTCGGAAAAGGTCTCCAAAGCCTCCCCGGCCTGGCCGGAAAGGGAGAGGGGTGTAGAGGTGCAAGCCGCCAGCCCAGTAGGCTTCTCCTCCCAAGTAATCACCTATTTAGGGAAAATACAGGAAGCCAGGTATTTATTCCAGCATATATTAACACAGCCATTTGTTCAAGTTGCAAGAACTTAGCCCTAAGTTGTTCCACGCTGCACTGCTACCCCATTGCAACGCTTGGGTTTGATTCCAGCTCTCTAAAACCTCATCACTAACTAAAAACTGGCACGTCCACAATTCTTTCTAGGGTGAACTCTCTCAATTCACCACCGAAACATTTGCCCTGGTTTTAAAGAAGGGGAACTGGTAACAGGCAAGCAATTCTTCCATGGTAACTGCAAGCGAATGCAGAATAAGGAAAAGGAGGAAGGAAATTCCTGTCTCTTAAACTGCCTCCATAGATGGTATTACCCTTTTCCCCGACCTATCAGAACATGCACTGTATTAGATAGAGATTTGATCTGACTGTTGTTAGCACCATCTTTTGGGAACTTTTTAAGGTGGAAGGATGCTTACTAAAAGTCAACATGACATGCCAGAAGTTTGAAATCTGGCACTTCTGTCAACAAAGATCCTAAGTCAACCTGAAGACAAAAAGATCGTTTTAGGAGCTCTCTCTTCTTCGACTTACTTTAATACAAGCCTTGCACTTGTGAAATTCCCTTTAAGAAGGCACAAGAAAACTGAATGTATTTTTGCATATGTGAAAGGTCTGAGATTAAGACCAAATGAATAAAGACACAGTAACACGTGCAAGTCTGAACAAATGCCTGGGTTACAGAAGTAGCTTAGGGCCTAACTGAGAACTACTGGGCTTTATTCCATTGTGAACTAGTAACATCACAACAGATCAAAGACAGATAAGACTTCCAAGAGTTAAAGGGCCGAAACAGAACAATTACTTTGAAACTACAGAAAACTTAAGGACACCATGCGAGGCTTTGTTACAAACTAACATGCACAACGTGGTCAGGGTAGTGGAACTGAAAAGCTGCAGACCTTCACTCTGGGGTCCAATGCTGTACATGCTGAATCCACGCACGCTTGTTGGTCCACCGAGGTAAAACCTAGGGAATACAGTCAAATTGGATTGAACGCTTCATTTCAAAGGAAGTACTTTAAAGTAGCTAGCAATACTTTAATGTAACTTTTCAGAATTACAGGTATCTCCACTAGAGGTTTAGTAAGGGGCATTTATATACAATTTTTGTTTCTAAATATCAATGCATTTGAGATAATTTCCAAAATAAAGTATTGAAAAAAACCAGCACACCTCACAAAACAACACTGAAGAACCACTCTGAATTCAAATCTCAAACGGTTACAATATTGTCAAAGAAATACTATAGGTAAGATGTCATTACAGATGAAGCTAACATAATTAAGACTTGGCATTTAGTGTGAATAAATTTAAGCCTAAGTGTTATCTTCTAGTGATCTTTAATCACAACTG
>JAVCKT010034473.1:10032-20166 GCA_032273925.1 Rhynchotus rufescens
AACTGTGAGGGTACAAAATTTGATAAAAAGCCAAAGAGACAGGATAGAATTATTTCTAAAAACACCTCCTGTCTCTACAGCACTGCCTACATCTGATGTGAAATTTGGCAGATACAATGGTATTTACCTAAAGGCAGTGCTACTGTGCAGCAAATTCTAAAGGTATAGCACCCCAGGATGAAAAATCAAAAGCATGCCCAAGTATCTCCATGGAATTAAAGCTAACTAGATGTTTTTTTTTTTTCTCCTCAAAATCAGAAATGTTGCTCTTGTTTCTCTCTTCTAATGGAGTTTCCTGTATACATTACTTGGGCTGACTATAAGCTATTATGAAAGTTTTTATTAGAAAAGAAATAAAAGCTTATGGAGGTTGCTTGCCTATCAGCTATGCTAGATGGTTTGTCTCCAATGGGAATCAGCATTCCACCCCAAAGTGATGCTGAAAAAACCTGCAGAAAAAGAGAAGAAGTTGAAAAGCTGTTTACTAAAATGCATTATTGAAACTCCCTAAAAAAAGTATTACTAAAATTCCATCGCTTAGCTACAGGCTGAGGTCCCATTATTCTGGCAAAGTTATGGATGAGGATGGGGTGGATGTGGATATCACACTTCCAACAATTGTATTTTCAGGGAACTCTTGAGCACTGCTGCCCTCTTCCGATACTACGCAGTGCTGCACCTGAAAAAATGCACGGCACTTTAACTCCTAGTGCTATTCCTGCAGTATCCAAAGGGAACAGTGATCCAGCTCAGCTTTCAAGATCTGAAAGAAAGCAAAATCTACTGACATAAATTACACCTGGCAATTTTAAACCCACAGGGAGCTACATCCTACAAATACCTTCCAAAAATGTAACCAGTAACCTGCTAAGAAATTAGCCTTATACTTTCTAGAAACCATCTGACTTGTAGAATCCACTATATTGATAGCAAGATTGTCGGGACCAGATGGTGCAGGCCATGCCAATCTGACAACACAGGTGCCAAAGGCAGTTGTGTGCAAGACCAGGGAGTTACACAAACCGTGGGGTGCCACGTGCTCCACCACCACTCTTACTGACTACCCACATTAACTGCCATGGGAAGGACTAGTGCCCCCTTTGTGCAGCTGCTGAATTACCTCCCAGGAGATTCCCACCAACTTTCTCGGCTAAAGCTCTGGATATTCACATATGAGGACAACTGGAAAGGCACTCATCAATCAATCAGTTAATTATTACTTAAACTATGCAAGTAGCTTCATGTTTTTCATGCCAAAATTTCCAAAATACTCGTAATTGGGTAAAAGAAAGATAACAAAAGATGTAAGTTTTTCAAAAACACTCTATTAAAGATCACGGCAGATGACATGAACTCCTTTCAAAAGAAAAATAGTTCCTATGATTAAGTATCAGACAAGTCCTTTCATTCCACAATATCCACTTTCAACAAGTGACTGTACATGGTAAGAACGAAAAGAAAAAAAAGACTATTTCACTTCCAAAAACAAATCAAGACATCCATCCCATCCCTCGTCCGTTCCATGATTTTTTTCTAATCCGTGATGAAAATTCACCGTAAGACAGAGCTTTTGATATCCTCATCTGCTAACTCACCATTACTAAAACATCATTTAAAATAATTACCGACTCCCACAGAAGCTGCTTGTTCAACTGAAATTCAAAATCCTCCTTCAGAAAGCTCACATCTCCGCCTGTATAGCCAGCCAACTCCTGCAAAGACAAAAAGCACAAAAGCTGTAGCAGGGATCACATTTTTCTTCCTCCTCAAAACTCAGGAAATCTGCATCATTTCTAGCATTTCGCTTTTCTGTCAAGAGGTCGCTTCCAACCTCAACCATTCTGTGACTCTGAAAATCTAGTAATTTAACAGGGTAATGAGAGAAAACAGGAGACAAAGACCTACTCTCAAGTGTAGAGTGGATATGGTCAGGGCTAACATGTCCCATCTAACAAATAATTTAATGCCAATGATGAGATGAATGAGTGTCCTGCTGGCTGACTAATGGCACATAAATGAAAATATTCACCTCTAGAAATAAGCTGACAGAGCTTACAAGACAAACAAGTTTACAGACATGCACTGTAAAGATAAAAGGTAACTAGTGCTCATCGTGATTCATTTCAGATTAATTTCTAAGTTTCAACATCTTTTACACGAACATTAACCAGATAAGATTTGCTCAAACACACGAAGAGGTGACGTTCACTAACAGCACTGGTGACTCAATACTACCTGATTAATTTTCAGCAAGGCACCTCGTCTCGGCAGAATAGAAGAGTTCCGGGAATCGATAACCATGGCGTGCTGAGAAGAATCATAAATTATTTTTAGTTTTTTTACACCAGCTGAACATCACAGGGAATCTCTATCTTTTGCTATAAAAGCTGTGCACTCAGTGCAAGACAACAGCAGTTCAAACTAAAGCCACTTTAGCTGCCTGGATTCAGGAACTTAGCTTTGACTTTAGAGGCCACATCAACTACAGTTACACATTTTGTCCACTGCATGTACAGCAATAAATTAGGAAGAAACTCTCATGGCAAATCACTAATTTTGTGACAGTAACTTGCAAGTAGTCTGTCTCCTGGAATTTATGGGGTAAAAATCAAAGATGGCAAGTAACCAACACATGCTGCAGGAAATAACACTTCCAAAGAGAACAGCTACTTTGTAGGAGGAGGAATGTGTCTGTCCTGCTCTTCTGCAACATGGGATGATGCTGCAGAAAGAGGCTGGCAACAACATGGGGGAAGTGTCTTTTACGCTGTCCTACAGAGAGCACAAAGCAGCTTGTGAACAAAACAAACCTTCTCTTTTGAACTCCTGCAAGATTGGCCAAACAAGGCAAAAGCCACTTCAGTAAAATACACTGACCACTCAACAAGTAAGAGGAGAAGCTGTTTTGGTATCTTTCTTCAATTAGTCCAAACCACATGCACACTGTTCATGGTAGGAAAAAGCCTTACAGAGAGAGAAGATTTAAGAGAGTGTCCACTTTCTTCTCGAACAGAAAAGGAGGCTGTTCTGGCAAGGCAGCCAAGCTCTCTCCACACACCCTCCCACTTCAGCGTGTGGTTGGTCTTCCAGATTGGAAACTACAAAAAAAAATAAAAGAGAAGAAAAGAATTAAGACAGAAAAAAAATTGCTACAAAATTTTCCTCAATATGTTTCTTTTTAAAATTTATTTGTACATGAATCTATGCCTCTTCTTTCCAAACCCCTTGGGGATCAATCATTCCTCATTTTGGAGTAAAGGCTAACTGCACTCCAGCCAGAGAACTTCACTCTCTGAATAGGTGCATGCTGCTAAATCCATCTCAAATGGAAAAACATTTTGAATTAGTTTCAGACGGTGCACCAAGCAACCAGCCAACTTTCTGAAATTATGTTTCAACTATTAACTATTATTTTTTGGGGGAAAAGGCAGGCAGGCATATATATTAGACCAAATTGATACTAAGTTCTGTGAAAAAAAATAGGTATCACTTCTGCCATCTTAGACTTGTCGCCCTCTTTCAAATAGCAACACATTTGTCCCCTGCACAAGTATTTCCATCACAGAAAAAAATAAAACCAAGCAAATATTGGCAAGAGCTAGTCATGAGCAGAACGAAATGGAAAGGAGGCATGTGCTGCACTTACATTGAACTCTGTGGATACTCCCCTATCCGTCTCACGCAGAGAACTCCACGGGAACTGTCCGGTTACTTTGTACAGGTTAACTGAAAAACTGAAACACCGCATGGTTGGGGGAGTTGAAAGTGAAATTAAATAGGCTAGACTTCAAATTCACACAAAAATTTAGGGAAGCAGCTCTATTACATGACTTGTTATAGCAAAGTAATAAATCTAATTACTCAATGGAAGAAACTATTTTCTATGTTTAACTGTCATGTAGAGGAAAATAGTGTACGAAATAAATGAACAAGAAGGATTGATAGCTATAAGTTAGCATATTATTGCATTATTATTATTATTAATAGCCTTCCTGAATTTAAAATTTAACAAGTAGATACTTTGACTAAATCTGCATTAAGTAAAAACAATGAGTAATTTATAGATTTCGGCCTCTCAAGAAAAATCTTCACTCCTAACATTGCCATTTTCATTCCCACTGCTAAAGTTTAAGTTTCTGCTAATAAGTCATCAGTCAGCAAGAATCAAGCTTGACAATCAGTTCCAAATGGCTCTGTTCTGGCAGGAAGGAAAAAAAAAAAAAAAAAAAAAAAAAGGGACTTTCTTGTACCTGTACAACACATCTCTCAGCCCCAAACATGCTGGAATAAAGCAAGATTTGCATAAATCGAAATACAGAAACCATATTTTTCTATTTGTGCATGTGTTCTCAAAACCAGATATGCTTTAAACTGCTGCTATTCCTTCATTAGGACAGAAATACTCAAAAGAAAGAAAAACAAAAGGCATTCCCTACTTTCTTTCAAAGTTTCCAGGCTGTGGTTTGAAGAGCGACAGGCCGTAAGATGTTTCCTTTGTTCCATAGGAGAACTGGAAGGTTACCTTTTCTGCACGCCCAAAGAGGTTTGGGAACTTAAGCCCAAGTACCTAGGAAAAATAGAAAAATACAGCACAATGCTCGCTACCTTGCCTCATCATTGCACACTGAAGTTGAGTATAAGCAAAGCTAGGAACGAAAAAACGAAGACACTAAAAAAACAGTCGCCACCTTTATTTACACATGCTTTGTGTAAGCACTCTTTGCACTGGCAGCAAAAACCACCACAACAGCACAGATTAGTTGATATCATCCCGTTTTTTAGTGCTGTACAGTAGCTGCTCTTTTAATCTGTGTTCTCCTTGTACCGTCATTACTACTCTTCTCTCAAGTAAAATCTTCCAGCTGGTGGAGAAGCCTGGGAACATCCACCTCGGGCACAATAAAGCACTGCTTTGCAACCGCAGCCTTTCCAGCGACCACTGAGCACACTTCATCAGAAGAGAAGCAAAAAGGGCATTTTATGGGAAATTTATGAGTGCTGAAAGACTATCCCATACTTTTTGATGTTGTTATCCCATATTGTTGTTTTGAGGTGCTTTTGCAGTCGGTTCTGACAGCAGTCCAACATATCACTACAAATTGTCAGACACTACAGTTAAAATCTGCCGCCTGCTCAGACACAAATTCCCAAATAATATCAGACATTTGGCAGAAAGGAAGGAGAATCTTTCTCCCGGTCACAGCTTCCACCACAGCTGTTCTATGGTTGTGTTCTTTTTAAAAAAGAATATGAAGAAACTCTGCCAAATTGGTACAGCCAATCCCATGTACCAGGTCCTGACTGCCTTTCTCTAGCTGCTATTGGAAGCACATCAGCCACCCAAACGTATTTGGTTTTTGCAATGATGGCTCCTATGCATTTATCTAACTCATCAGAATTCAAAAGCTTGTTGGTATGAAACATTACACCAACAAACTAGCGAGGAATTTAAGGGATTGGAATAATCTATTCAATCCTAACATGTAACCTCTGCTCTACGTGTACAAGTCAGGCTTTTTTACTACCCAAAAAGTTTTACTTCTGAGTCAGAAATGAAAATCAAATAAAGGGGCAGTACAGTAGAAGACAGTGAAAATAAAGGAGCTTTAGGACTGTTTTCCAATGCACTCAAAGCAACAAGCAGCATCTCCCACAGCTTTCCTTTAGGTCGCAGTTCCCTGGACGCTGCACGCTGTGTCAGCTCCTGTGCTCCCTGCACCCGTGCAGCACCATCACCTGCGCTGTGCTGCATCCGACCTGGGTAAAAATACCCCTAAGCAAAGGATGAGCCCCTTGATCTGGCTTAGCTACCCAGCCCAGGTACAGCTGCCCCGGGCACGTGAGAAAGCAGGAGGGGTGCTTGAAGGAGCTGGTGGCAGCAGGATGTGCTTAACCCAGCTCTTCTGCTGGGCCACGTCAGCAGGGCCCCGCGGTGGGTGCCACTTTTGCGTCCTCTTGTAATGGCTTTCATACAAGGTTTTAAGTTCATATACCTTTAACTATCCTGGGCTATATAAATGTGAAATGGAAGCAAATGGAAACAGGACGGACGGAAGTCAATAACACACTGCTTGTCTAGTACAAAAAGTCTCTTCAGAGACAAAGACTTTACAAGGCCCTAGAAAAGCTAGATCAAGAAAATAATTTGGCTTTGATCCAGTCCTCCCTTATTTAATGATCAAACGTGATAAGAAGAGGACTATCAAAAGGCATTCATAATTATTTGAAATCATCCATACCATGCTGCCTTCATTGTTGCCAACCATTGTGTTATAGCTTCCAGTAAGTCTTCTCAATTCGGTTACTTCAAAAGTTACATCTAAGCCATTCGGAAGGGCATCATCTCCTGCATAAATAAATGAACGTTGTAGCTAGAAATCTGTTCAAATAGAACTCTATTTGAAAAAAATATGCTGACAAAAAGATGACCGAATAACTTCAAAATTGCTGGAACTGAACAATAATAAGAGTCTTTATTATGAAGAAATATGGCTGAGAAAAAAAACCTGCTTTGGATCCATGAAGACTCTCAAAGCACAACTGCCTTTCAACACACTAGCTTAAATATGAGCTAGTAACGTTTGTTTGTTACTGCCTATTAAAAGTAAAGGTTTACACAAATTTCCATGTTAAAAGAAATAAAAATGGAAGTGGTCTAGATAGAGCAAGAAAGATGCTGTCCGAGAAAGCAGGTATGACTGGTGGCAATACACACCTTGACAGGTATCGATCAGCACCTCCACCTGCCTGAAGATTCCCAAGCGAAGCAGCTTCTCTCGAGCTTCGTGGGATTTTCTCATGACCTACAAGGCGAGATAAGCAGCTTAGTGATCAGTTACCGAAAAATAATTAGGCTAAGACAGTTAGCAGGCAGCTAAGTTATACAACAGGCACGGAGTTTGTATACAAAGACATATTTGTGTGCCTTCAAAACAGATCACAGGGAAATGAATGCTCACATCAATAACAAGACTGAGAGCAGAGGCCTGCTTCTTGTTTGCTTGCACTGTAACAGATCTAACAGTTAATGTAAATTTAAGTTAATTCAAAATCATTATTCAAATGTGTTTATAATACTTCAGTCGCACACATGCATTTACCGGGTCCATACTTTTTGGAAAAAAAATCCATTCTGCTTAAACCTAAACTAATCCACAATTTACTAATTTATTAGACTACACAGCCTCACATACACACTCTCTGAAAGCAAAAAAAAAAAAACAAAATAAAGACTTGGTTTGCACGGGACAAATGACCATCTCTCCATGCCTTTAGCTGGATAACTTAAATAAGAAATCCTGGTAAGGTATTTCAAGTTCAACATCCATATCATAATTTTAGAAATCTCCTAAAATTAGCAATCTTGCCCCACATAACAGGAGGGCAGCTCAAAGAAGGAATGAAGAGAAAATCAAAATCTCATTTTTTACAATAATCGGCCTGATGGTCACTACAGCACTTACATCAATGAGATTTTTAGCCTTGAAAACGTCACAGATTTCATACATGATAATGTCATCTTTGGTCCTTCCAAGTCCATCGAAGTGTACATGCTGAACCACCACCTAAACATGACAGATGTTTAAAAATAAATATTGAATTTAAAAGCAATTATTGAATATTGAATCTGATGACAAGAACCAAGATAACGTGCACAGAAAAAAAATATTGCTTTCCCAGTGAAGGTAAAGATGCTACAGATTCATATTTTAAATACTAAAAATTTACATTATCAGACACCAGCGCTATCAACAATTCTGGAAAAGTGTTCCTGTAACACAAACGAAAACAAGAAGTTTATTCTCATTTCAAATCTCAAACTGATTTAATAAGAAGACTGTAATAGACAGTTGTCAGGATTTAGTCAGAGTCTTATGAACAAAGTCACTACTAAAATCACAGTCAGATCTTAAGAAACATAAAGCAATGCGTGTGATTAGTTGCAATTAACTTCTCAAACCAGTTACACACACAAAAATATCACAAGTCATAAATATTTAAAGCCTACAAAATTGTTACCACTACTGGAACATTTAGATTAAAATTCACTTCAAGATCACTAGTACTATGAGGTTTGACATTTTCTTAAAATCATTTCTTTTCATATGACATTTTCTTAAAATCATTTCTTTTCATATAACCATTTAAGACCATTTTATCTTAAAAACCACAGCAAAGTCAGCTGGAACTAATGCACTACAATAATAACACGGCCCTCATATTTTTCCAGCCTCTTTACTACAACTTTTGAATAACGAACTCTGAACTCTTTCTGAACTGTCAAAAAAAAAAAAAAAGCAAATGTTTTACGCTATTATAACTAACAAAACAGCAGCACAAGAGCACCCTAGACCTACTGTAAATTGCTGAAAAAAACGGTTTGAATGCACAAGTAACGAACTAAATAAAGAACAAGCTTTATTACCTAGCTTCTGGCTGGGATGATTCTGAGCATTATTGGGGAAAGAAAAACTACATAAAAAACGACAATAACGCATCTTTATGTGTCCCCTCCAGCAGAGTCAAACACATCACGGGCCAGGACAAACCCGCTATTGCACGTGGAGTGGTGTAGGCAGTCCCCGTCCTGTGGCTGGAGTCACTGCTTGCTCTGCCCCAGGGATTCCGGTGGTGGCAGCCTGCCCTGCTGGCCTGGCTACCCTGCACTCCCGCCCACGCAGGGAGGGCAGCTGTGCACCCTCCTACTGCCCATGGGGCAGAAATCTCCTATGAGAGAGGGCAGAAAGCACCATCGAGAAGCAGGTGCTACAGCTCCCTATGAATCTCGATGCAATTCTGGTGCTAGGGGAAGAGACAAGAATAAAGAGAAAACCCTATACAGCATTACACTGACTTCTTTTGCATCTTCAACCTTCCTCTACGCGGATCCTGCAAGAAAAACCATCAGCGAAGCCCGCAAAGCTGCGAATGCCTTCTTGATAAGGCAAATGAAGACACCGTTGAGTTTCTTACATCTTTGTTCTCAAGAATTTCCTGCTTGGCTTCAGGTTCAACTTCAACCAGTTCTGCTTCCTCTCCCAGCGCCCCAAAGTCCGGCCCACTCATGGGAAGGGGCTCCAAACTCTGCAAGGACAGAATGTATTAAGCACGGCCTTTTTTCTTGTGTGATTTGCACAGTGCCTTTCCCAAAGTAAAGAAACCACATTCCTGAAGCTGTGCCCATCAGCTCATACGGGGCGGGGGGGGAAATCAAAGAGTTTAAATTTGTGGAATTACCAGCACCAAAAATTACCAGCACCAAAAGGTTTAGGGAAAGCTGAACAGCTTTCATGTTCAGCAGTTTCTCAGAAGGGTTCTCCACGTGTCTTCAAGTGGCTGTACTCAAAAATGGGTACAAAAATACATCCAAATTATCCTTAAATGTTTCTCTACCTACCTTCCTAAGGTATTTCAAAACCAAAAAAAAAGTCTCGCATTTCTGTAATTACTCATCTAGTTCCTTCAAAACTCAAAAAATAATGGTAATCCCACTTGAAAAGAATTTTAAAAGCTTTTCTTTTACAGATAATCTTATTTTAAAGGCATATTCACAGTGTTGATGAACTGGAAAGATGAATGTCCACGTTCATAAAGAACGGACAGGCCCCATCTCAAGCTGCCACAGGCTAGCTCAGGTTTGGGGGAGGGAGAGGAGTTTGAGCACTAAACACTGAGGAATAAGAAAGGGTGTTCAGCGTGCTACTTTGTGTGTGTTTATATGTTAAGATTTAAGAGAAGAACACGACGGGAGGCGGGGGGAAGGGGTTGTGCTAGTGAAGCAGCAGGGCGGGGGACGGCCCGGTGCTGCAGCGGGGCCGCTGCGGGGCTGCTGCACACCAGGGCCGGGCCGGGCCCGCACAGACCCCGCTCCCGCTCCCCGGCAGAGCCGGAGCGGGGAAAAGCAGCGCCCAGACACCGCGCGGCACGCAGGCGGGCGGGCGGGCAGGCGGGCGGGCAGGCAGGCGCGGGCGCCCGTGTCGTTTCGCCGTTACTCCGCACGGGACATAACGGCAGCGAGGCGAGCGGGGGACGCGCAGGAGGCCGTTAACGGCGGCGGCAGGAGGGCACGCTCGGGGCGCAGCAGCGGTGTCCGCTGCCCGCCGTTGGCCGCAGGCCGAGCGCGGCGGCGGCGCC
>JAVCKT010034476.1:0-10971 GCA_032273925.1 Rhynchotus rufescens
TACACCCAACCATCCAAGCTACAGCCACCTCCAGCTACACCCAACCTACACCCAACCTCCAGCTACACCCAACCACCCAACCTACACCCAACCTCCAGCTCCGTCACCCCCGTGCCCAGAGTCCTGCTCACTACACAACCACCCAACCTACACCTAATCTCCAGCTACACCCAACCACCCAACCTACAGCCATCCCCAGCTCCATCACCCCCGTTCCTGTAGTCCTGCCCGCTACACAACCACCCAACCTACAGCCACCCCCAGCTACACCCAACCACCCAACCTACACCCAACCTCCAGCTCCGTAAGCCCTGTTCCCCAAATCCTGCTCGCTACACAACCACCCAACCTACAGCCAACCTCCAGCTACACCCAACCTCCAGCTACATCCAACCACCCAACCTACACCCAAACCCCAGCTCCGTCACCCCCGTTTCTGTAGTCCTGCTCGCTATACAACCACCCAACCTACACCCAACCTCCAGCTACACCCAACCACCCAACCTACACCCAACCTCCAGCTCCGTCACCCCCGTTCCCGGAGCCCTGCTCGCTACCCCCGGCCCCCCTGTCCTCCCCGCACTCACTCTGCACTCTCCTTCCCTCCCGCGTCCGCCTGTTCCCCCGCCCCGCGCCTGTTGCCGCTCCGCACACCCCGCCCCAGACCCTCGACGACCTGGACCAGCGGGTGAAGGAAGCCGGGCTGGAGATCACCTTCCGCCAGAGCTTCTTCTCCGACCCCGCCGCGCCCGTCCGCAACCTCAAGGTGAGTCCGACTGTAGGCGGGAACAACCGGCGGGATCCCACGTGCCAACGGGATCGGGAGCGGAGCCATCCCGGGATGGCGGCCAGGTCCTGCTGGGATCCGGGCAGGTGTCTCCTCCACCCATGGACTGACCATGCGGAACACGGTCCAAGTTCCGCCTGTGTTTCATCTGGCATGCAAATTGTATGTAAATTGAGGGCTAAGGGCCCTGGGCTGACTCCTGTCCCCGCAGCGCCAGGACGCCCGTATCATCGTGGGCCTGTTCTACGAGACGGAGGCGAGGAAGGTCTTCTGTGAGGTGAGGAGGGCGGGTGACGACAGGAACGGGAGGATCCATGGGTGGGTGGGTGGATGAATGATGGTTGGATGGATGGATGGTTGGATGGATGGATGGATGGATGGATGGATGGATGGATGGATGATGGTTGGATGGAGGGTGGATGGGTGGAGGATGGATGGTTGGATGGATGGATGGTTGAATGGATGGAAGGATGGTTGGATGGATGGTTGGATGGATGGATGGATGGATGGATGGACAGATGGAGGATGGATGGTTGAATGGATAGATGGATGATGGATGTATGGATGGATGGAAGATGGATGGAGGGTAGATGGATGATGGATGGATGGATGGATGATGGGTGGACGGATGGACAGACACCATCTCGGTCACTTCCCCCCAGGTCTACAAGGAGAAGCTCTACGGCAAGAAGTACGTCTGGTTCCTCATCGGCTGGTACGCGGACAACTGGTTCCGCATCAAGGACCCGGCCATCAACTGCACCGAGGCGGAGATGGCCGAGGCCGTGGAGGGCCACGTCACCACCGAGATCGTCATGCTCAACCCCGAGAACACCCGCAGCATCTCCAACATGGTAGGGCCGGCGGAGAGCCCCGGCGGTAGGTGGACCGCCGCGCCGCGGGTGACCTCGTCCTCCCCGTAGACCTCCCAGGAGTTCATCGAGAAGCTGCAGAAGCGGCTGGGCAAGAACCCCGAGGAGACGGGCGGCTTCCAGGAGGCGCCGCTGGCCTACGACGCCATCTGGGCCCTGGCGCTGGCCCTCAACAAGACCTCGGCCGAGCTGGTCAAGAAGGGCCTGCGCCTGGAGGACTTCAACTACAACAACAAGAACATCACCGACGAGATCTACCGCGCGCTCAACTCCTCCGCCTTCGAGGGCGTCTCGGTGCGTCGTCCGTGTTCCCTAAAAAAACTCCCGTTTTGGGTGTGTGGGACCCACGGCGGGGACGCGACACCCGTCCCCGTGTCACCCCGCAGGGTCACGTTGTCTTCGACGCCAGCGGCTCCCGCATGGCCTGGACCCTCATCGAGCAGCTGCAGGGTGAGCGCGGCTGACGGCGCCGGGACGGCCGGACCTTGTCCCGCTGCGGCTGTGCCGAAACGCTGTAGGCCGGCGGGGTGACGCGCGGCCCTCCCGCCTGACCCGCTTCCCGCACAGGCGGCGTCTACAAGAAGATCGGCTACTACGACAGCACCAAGGACAACCTGTCGTGGTACAACAACGACAAGTGGATCGGTGAGAGGGCGCCGGGGGGTGACGGAGGGGCCCTACGGTTGGGGGGCGCCCCCCGGACCCCCTTAACGCACCCGTGGGCTCCACAGGGGGCGCCCCGCCGGCTGACTACACCAAGGTCATCACCACGTTCCGGTTCCTGTCGCAGAAGCTCTTCATCTCCGTCTCGGTGTTGGCCTCGCTGGGCATCCTGCTGGCCATCATCTGCCTGGCCTTCAACATCTACAACGGGCACGTGCGGTGAGCGCGTCCCCGCCGCCGGTTCCCGCACCGCCGGCCGCCGCCTGTTGCGGTCGGTCCTCCCTACAACCTCCGGCTGGAGGTTCTCCCTCCAACCACCTTCCCGGTGGTTGGGGAAGGGTGTTGAGGAAGGGTGTTGAGTCACCGAAGGGTGTTGAGTCACCGAATGGTATCAAGTCACCAAAGGGTGTTGAGGAAGGGTGTTGAGTCACCCAATGGTGTTGAGTCACCCAAGGGTGTTGAGGAAGGGTGTTGAGTCACCAAAGGGTGTTGATTCACCCAAGGGTGTTGAGGAAGGGTGTTGAGTCATTGAAGGGTGTTGAGTCACTGAAGGGTATTGAGTCACCAAAGGGTGTTGAGGAAGGGTGTTGAGTCACCCAAGGGTGTTGACTCATTGAAGGGTGTTGAGGAAGGGTGTTGAGTCACTGAAGGGTGTTGAGTCACCAAAGGGTGTTGATTCACCCAAGGGTGTTGAGTCATTGAAGGGTATCGAGTCACCCAAGGGTGTTGAGTCATTGAAGGGTGTTGAGTCACTGAAGGGTGTTGATTCACCCAAGGGTGTTGAGTCACTGAAGGGTGTTGAGGAAGGGTGTTGAGTCATTGAAGGGTGTTGAGTCACCCAAGGGTGTTGAGTCACCCAAGGGTGTTGAGTCATTGAAGGGTGTTGAGTCACCGCTGCCGGCCCTAGGTACATCCAGAACTCACAGCCGTACCTGAACAACATGACGGCGGTGGGCTGTACGCTGGCGCTCGCGGCTGTATTCCCGCTGGGCCTGGACGGGTACCACATCGGACCGGGGCTGTTCCCGTTCGTCTGTCAGGTGAGAGCTGGAGCGGGGTAGCGGTACCGCCGCAAGGGGTACAGCCGAAGCGGGGAGTACAGCCGAAGTGGGGAGTACAGCTGGAGTGGGGAGTACAGTCGAAGTGGGGAGTACAGCATGGGCACAGCCCAACAGAACATGACCGGGGGTGATGGTTCGGGGTGATGGGAACACCTGGAGGAGGTACAACCGGAGTGGGGAGTACAACCGGAGTGGGGAGTACAGCCGAAGCGGGGAGTACAGCCGAAGTGGGGAGTACAGTCGAAGTGGGGAGTACAGCATGGGCACAGCCCAAAAGAACATGACCGGGGGTGATGGTTCGGGGTGATGGGAACACCTGGAGGAGGTACAACCGGAGTGGGGAGTACAGCCGGAGTGGGGAGTACAACCGAAGTGGGGAGTACAGCTGAAGTGGGGAGTACAGCCTGGGCACAGCCCAACAGAACATGACCAAGGGGCGATGGTTGTGGGTGAACCTAACCTCCGGGTGACGGGAACCCCCGGAGGAGGTACAACCGGAGCAGAGAGCGGCGCAGGGCCGTCACCCTCGCGACGCGTCCTCGGCAGGCCCGGCTCTGGCTGCTCGGCCTGGGCTTCAGCCTGGCCTACGGCAGCATGTTCACCAAGATCTGGTGGGTCCACACGGTCTTCACCAAGAAGGAGGAGAAGAAGGAGAAGCGCAAGGTGAAGGACAACCCGCCGCCGGGGTGCGGGGTGTAGCGGGGGACGCTATGGGGCCGCGTTGACCCGGTGTCTCCTCACGCCAAGACCCTGGAGCCCTGGAAGCTCTACGCCACCGTGGGGCTGCTGGTGGGGCTGGACGTGGTGACGCTGTTCATCTGGCAAGTCGTGGACCCCCTGCACCGCACCATCGAGGTGAGGCGGGAGCTACAGGCGGAGCGGGAGCTACAGGCGGAGCGGCCGCCTCGCCCCACCCACCCCGCTCACCTCCCGCCCCGTCCCGCCAGGAATTCACCAAGGAGGAGCCCAAGACGGACACCGACGTCTCCATCCTGCCCCAGCTGGAGCACTGCAGCTCCACCAAGATGAACACCTGGCTCGGTGGGCACGGCGGGCGGGAGCAACCCCGGGCACCGGCACGGAGCAGGGGCCGACCCGCTGGAGAGCAGCTCCACGGAGAGGAACCTGGTTGACACCAAGTCAACCATGGGGCAGCCTCATGGCCAAGGCGGCCAATGGGCTCCTGGCTGCATCAGGAGGACGTTGCCAGCAGGTCAAGGGAGGGATCCTGCCCCTCTGCTCCGCTCTAGTGAGGTCAAACCCGGAGCACTGGGGGCAGTTCTGGGATCCCCAGGATAAGAAGGACGTGGAACTTCTAGAGAAGGTCCAACGGAGGGCAACCAAGATGATGAAGGGACTGGAGCATGTCTCCTATGAGGAGAGATGAGTTGGGCCTGTAGAAGAGAAGGTTGAGAGGGGACCTGATCAACATGGATAAGTTCATGAAGGGGGAATGTAGGGAGGATGCAGCCAAGATCTTGTCAGTGGTGGCCAGCGATCTCTAGAGGTCCCTTCCAGCCTTCATGATGGGGTTGGACTCAATGATCTCTAGAGGTCCGTTCCAACCATGATGGGTTGAACTGGATGATCTCTAGAGGTCCTTTCCAACTATGGTGGGGTTGGACCTACATGATCTCTAGAGATCCCTTCCAACCATGATGGGTTGGACCTACATGATCTCTAGAGGTCCCATCCAAGCATGATGGGGTTGCACTTGATGATCTCTAGAGGTCCCTTCCAAACATGATGAGGTTGGACTGGATGATCTCTAGAGGTCCCTTCCAACCTTCACGATGGGGTTGGACCTAGATGGTCCAACCACCCTTGACCCTTCTGGGATTCTGTGACCCTGGAGGTCCCCCGGGGCCGCCCACCCCCGTCATTGACCACCCCCCCCCTCCTCCCCAGGGATATTCTACGGCTTCAAGGGGCTCCTGCTGCTGCTGGGCATCTTCCTGGCCTACGAGACCAAGAGCGTCTCCACGGAGAAGATCAACGACCACCGCGCCGTGGGCATGGCCATCTACAACGTGGCGGTACGGGCCGGGAAGGGGTCAACCGGCCCCTAAGCAACAACAGCGCGACGCTGACCCCGCGCCGCGCGCCCCCCGTCGCAGGTCCTGTGCCTCATCACGGCGCCCGTCACCATGATCCTCAGCAGCCAGCAGGACGCGGCCTTCGCCTTCGCCTCGCTCGCCGTCGTCTTCTCCTCCTACATCACCCTCGTCGTCCTCTTCGTGCCCAAGGTACCGCGCGGCGGCGCGCGGCGGCTGTTGCTCCGCCTGACGGGCGCAGTGGGGCGGGGCGGGCTCCACTGGGCTCCGACAGGCGGCGGAGGACGTGGCCGGGTGTTGGTGTGCTCCAGGGGTGACATGGGGCTGTACAAGTGAGGTGTCCGGGTGTAGCGTCGGGGTGTTGGCTGTGACAAGCAGAAGACAAAGGCTGGGTGTTGGTGTGCTCCGGGGGTGACATGGGGCTGTACAAGCTCCATCTCCAGGTGTAGCGTCATGGTGTTGGCTGTGACAAGCAGAAGACAAAGGCCGGGTGTTGCTGTGCTCCAGGTGTAGACATCGGGCTGTAGTCCAGGGGTGACATCGGGCTGTAGAAGTGCAGTGTTCAGGTGTAGCGTCAGGGTGTCAGCTCCAACAGGCGGAAGAGGACACGGTCGGGTGTTGGTGTGCTCCAGGTGTAGACATCGGGCTGTAGAAGCACAGTGTCTAGGTGTAGCGTCAGGGTGTCGGCTCCAACAGGCGGAAGAGGACACGGTCGGGTGTTTGTGTTTTCCAGGGGTGACATCGGGCTGTAGAAGTGGGGTGTCCAGGTGTAGCGTCGGGGTGTCAACTCCGACAGGTGGAAGAGGACACGGTCGGGTGTTGGTGTGCTCTGGGGGTGACATGGGGCTGTACAAGTGAGGTGTCCGGGTGTAGCGTCAGGGTGTTGGCTGTGACAAGCAGAAGACAAAGGCCGGGTGTTGGTGTGCTCCAGGTGTAGACATTGGGCTGTAGAAGTGCAGTGTTCAGGTGTAGCGTCGGGGTGTCGGCTCCGACAGGCGGAAGAGGACACAGTCGGGTGTTTGTGTTTTCCAGGGGTGACATCGGGCTGTAGAAGTGGGGTGTTCAGGTGTAGCGTTGGGGTGTCAGCTCCGACAGGTGGAAGAGGACACGGTTGGGTGTTTGTGTGCTCCAGGGGTGACATCGGGCTGTAGAAGTGGGGTGTCCGGGTGTAGCGTCAGGGTGTTGGCTCTGACAAGCAGAAGATGAAGCCTGGGTGTAGAAGGGCTGTAGAAGCGCAGTGTCTAGGTGTAGCGTCAGGGTGTTGGCTCCAACAGGCGGCAGAGGACGTGGCCGGGTGTTGGTGCGCTCCAGGGGTGACATCGGGCTGTAGAAGTGGGGTGTCCGGGTGTAGCGTCGGGGTGCCGGCTCCGACAGGCGGCAGAGGCTGTAGCCGGCAGTCGGAGCGGGGCGGGGGGACCCCCGCCGGTTGTTCCCGCTCCGACGGCCGGCGGTCGTTCCGGCAGATGCGGCGCCTCATCACCCGCGGCGAGTGGCAGTCGGAGCAGCAGGACACCATGAAGACCGGCTCGTCCACCAACAACAACGAGGAGGAGAAGTCCCGCCTGTTGGAGAAGGAGAACCGGGAGCTGGAGAAGATCATCGCCGAGGTGAGCGCCGGCTGTCGCTTCCAGGCATGGGGTGACACCCGCACAGTCGAAAGACAGGCGGTGCGGCGGGGCTGTTGGCACCGGCGCCAACACCCCAACAAGGGGGGGAGTCCCATTGGATCGGCCGACAACACCCATGGGAGGGTGTCAGGCGGCGGGTACAGGCGGCGGGTACAGGCGCACCAGCGCTAACACCCCAACTAGGGAGGTAGTCCCATTGGATCGGCCGGCAACCCCCGTGGGAGGGTGTCAGGCAGCGGGTACAGGCGCACCAACACCCCAACAAGAGGAGTAGTCCCATTGGATCGGCCAGCAACCCCCGTGGTAGGGTGTCAGGTGGTGGGTACAGGCGCACCAACACCCCAACGGGGGGGATAGTCCCATTGCTCGGCTGGCAACCCCTGTCAGAGGGAGTGTTGTGGGTGTCAGGCGGCGGGTACAGGCGCACCAACACCCCAACAAGGGGGGTAGTCCCATTGCTCACCCAGCAACCCCCGTGGGAGGGTGTCAGGCGGTGGGTACAGGCGCACCAACACCCCAACAAGGGGTGTAGTCCCATTGGCTTGGCTGGCAACCCCCATGGGAGGGTGTCAGGTGGTGGGTACAGGCGCACCAACACCCCAACAAGGGGAGTTTTCCTATTGCTCGGCTGACAACACCTCGTGGGAGGGCGTCAGGCGGCGGCTACAGGCGGCCTCCCGGCGCTTCCCTACAGAAGGAGGAGCGGGTGTCGGAGCTGCGGCAACAGCTGCAGGAGCGGCAGCAGGTGCGGGCGCGCCGGCGGTCCTCCAACACCGCGCGGGACGGTGACAACCACTTCTACCAGCCCAGCCTGCCGCTGGTGCGCTGCCTCGTCTCCGAACAGGCGGACAAGCTGGGCCGCGGCAACTGCGACGGCAGCCGCGTCCACCTGCTCTACAAGTGAGCGGCCGGGTGTAGGCGTCAGCCGCCTCCGCCTGTTGGCGGGGCGGGCGGGAAGGGCTGTTCCTTAAGGTCGGGACGGCTGAAGGTGGGTGGGCTGTATTAACAGGGAAACTACCCCCCAAACTCCTCTCCTGTCCCCCCGCGCCGACTGTAACAGTCGGACAGCCCGGAAAACGGGGCTACCCCCTTCCCAACCCCGCGTCCCGCCCCAAACCACCCCGCTACACGCACACAACCCCCCTGCACCACCGCGCGCTGTTGCGCACAGCCGGAGCCGGGCTCCCGGTACACGCGGCGCGGGTGTAGCAGGCGGCCGCGCTCGGCCAATCCCCTGTACAGTGTCATTGTAGCCTAGGAGCGAGTCCGCCTGTTGATGCGGTTGACGGCAGGGGGGAAGCAGGGCTAAGGACAATCGGGAGGGGCAGCTGGCTGTGTCACAAGCGGCCAGGGGTGACGCCTGTAAGTTCCTGTCAGGCTGTAGCATACCACTGAGTCTAGTTGCTTAGTCAGACTGTAGTGCACAATTTTCTCTGGTGACTTGTACGTACAATCAAACCTTATTGCACACTGGGGTCGGGTTGCTGTAATGTACTGTCAGGCTGTAGCTCACAACCGGCCGGGGCCGGTTGTTCGTACAGCCGGGGCTGGTTGCTGGGTGTTGTCCGACTGTGCTAACACCCAGCTCCAGAGAGGGGCGGTGGTTGGGGCTGGCGAGCTGTGTGTTGGTGGACGTACCGCTCCGTCCGATTACTGTCCTGAATGCACCGACTGTTGTACGCGTCAGGCGGCGGCGGTCTGTTCTTTTGTATGTACAGTTGCACTTTAGTGAACAACCGGACTCTGGTTCTTCTCACGTCACCTTGTTCAGCCGAGAAACCATCAAGCGAACAACCCCCACACCCAACAACACCCGCCGGGGTGGCGGTTGCCCTCGGTACCCCCGAAACGCCGGACGGTTGTAGCCACGTCACAACCTCCCTCCCCAGCGTGAGGGTTGTGCTTTGGGGTGACGGCGAGTCCAAGCAAAGGGCCCGGAGCTACAACCGTCGCCAACCCCCCTCTCCCCTGTACCACCGGTACGAGGGTACGGCGGTGTCAGGCGCAAGACGCACACCCCCAACGCACACACCAACAGCGTCACCGGGGCTGCCTGTGATAGGGGCCGGCGGCGGCTGTACCAGGCACCACCGCAGCGGATGGGGTGTTGGGATGGGGTGTTGGGGACCCCCACAAACACAACCGGAGGGAGGGAAGTCACCCCGCACACCCCAACAAACACCCCCGCACGCAGCGGCTGTAGGACCCCCGGCACAGGGGCCTCCTCCGAAACAGTCGGCAGGAGGGAGTCAGTCGGCGCGGACGTCACCCGCGGCGGCGGCGGTTGTCCCCCCCTCCAGGCCGAGTGTCACCGTGGGCGCCTGTCCCGCGGCGGGGACGACTGTAGCGCGCGGAACGTGGACCGTGGGCCGGCGGCAGAGGGGACAGGGCAGGGGACAACAGGCGGCGGCCGCGCACAGGCGGCGGGAGCTGTGACAACAACCCGGCACCTTGAAGAACCGGGTGTAGCGGGCAAAGCAGATGACACAGTCGGACACCAGGGGATCCATCAGGATCTCCCACAGCCGGGAAGCTCCCCCAGATCCCACCAGGATCTCCCACAGCCGGGAAGTTCTCCCGGATCCCACCGGGATCTCCCCAAACCGGGAAGTTCTCCCGGATCCCACCGGGATCTCCCACAGCCGGGAAGCTCTCCCGGATCCCACCAGGATCTCCCACAGCCGGGAAGCTCTCCCGGATCCCACCGGGATCTCCCACAGCCGGGAAGTTCTCCCGGATCCCACCGGATCTCCCACAGCCGGGAAGCTCTCCCGGATCCCACCGGATCTCCCACAGCCGGGAATCTCTCGGCACCCAGGAAGGAGATTCCCGGTCACCCTTCGGAGCCCTCCGGGTGAATCCGGGACAACCGCCCCACAGGCAGGGAGCCGCTTCCCAGCGCGGAGACGGGAATGCGCGCAGGGAAGCGCCGGGCAGGACGACTGAACTTTATTGGCGCCGTCGCGGTGTTGTCTAGCGGTTGGACTTGGCCACGCGCTCCAGCTCGTCCTTCTTCTTGATGGCGTAGGAGTTGGAGGAGCCCTGCGGGGGGGGGGACAGGCGAAATGTCACCCCAAGGACCCCCCCGGGAGCCCCAAGGGACCCGTCCGACCCCCGGGGACACAGAGGAACCCCCAAGGGACCCACCTGATCCCTGGGGACCCCCAGGGACCCATCTGACCCCTGGGGACCTGTCACCAGCTCTGAGGACCCCCAAGGGACCCTTCAAGGGACCCCCAGGGACCCCAAGAGACCCATCTGTCCCCTGGGGACCTGTCACCAGCTCTGGGGACCCCCAAGGACCCCTCAAGGGACTCCAAGGGACCCATCCGGCCCCTGGGGACCCATAATCAGCTCTGGGGACCCCCAAGGGACCCATCCGGCCCCTGGGGACCCGTCACTGGCTCTTGGGACCCCCCCCAAGGACCCCTAGGGACCCCAAGGGACCCCTCACCAGCTCTAATGACCCTCAAGGGACCCATCTGATCCCTAGGGACCCCCAGGGACCCATCTGGGCCCTGGGGACCCGTCACTGCCTCTTGGGACCCCCCAAGGACCCCTGGGGATCCCCCAAGGACCCCTCGCCCCCCTCGCAGCACCTCGGGGGACCCTCGCCAGCCCAAAGACCCCCCTCCACCTCCGCGGGACCTCGAAGGTCCTTCCCTTGTAGCCACCGCCGGGGGCTCCTCGCCCTCGAGGGCCCCCCATGTCCCAGCGTGTCCCCTCCCGACGCCACCCCCATGTCCCCGGGGTGCCCCCCGTGTCCCCGGGGCGCCCCCCGGCGTCACCTTGGCCGCGTTGATGAGCTCGTCGGCCAGGCACTCGGCGATGGTCTTGATGTTGCGGAAAGCGGCTTCGCGCGCGCCCGTGCACAGCAGCCAGATGGCCTGGGGGGAGACGGTCAGC
>JAVCKT010034479.1:0-10037 GCA_032273925.1 Rhynchotus rufescens
GCTCAGAGAAACGGAACCTCCAACAGTCATCAGAGATGTTTTGGCTATGGAACTGCAAGATAAACGTTCTTGTGTTATGTGAAAATTCATGAGAAATATGACAACTTGGTCACTGCACTTGGCCAAAAATAAAGTTTTGATGTTATGCAAAGATGAGAGATGAATGAATGGAAAATAAGGAAAGTTACTAATTTGAAGCTATTTAGCTAACCGCATGTGTTTTGGAAAAAGAGACAAAACCACCACCACTAACAACAAAAGGCCGGGGTGGAAGGAGGAAAACCTTTGGAATGTTATGCTTAACACTAAATAGATGCAAGGCACTATGTTAATAATAGTTTGCACTAATTTTCTTGATTGGTGTTTTTATATTTTGAAGAAAAATGGAAAATGAAATTGCAGAGACTTTTTTGGTAAATTTGGAAAGGTATAGTTTTTTTTTTCCTCCCATAAGATTGACAATGGTGAATTGGTCAATGGTAAATTAAGTTTAAGATTCCTGAATATCTTTCGGAATGATTTTGCTGCAAAAAAAATAGTGCAAACAGATACAAAACAGAAACTAAAAAGACACAGGTTCTTGTTCATTTCAAGGAAAAAATGATATAAAAATATTTAGTTTATAATTTTGCTTTCTTTGCCTTCTGATTCAAAGTGAGATAATGTGTAGCTTACACATCCATGTTCTGTTGAAGATAAAAAATGAGAATGTCAAAATTTCTTTCAGAGGAATAATTGAGATTTCCAGCAGCTTTTCACATTTCTACCCCTTACATTCATGTTAATACACTGCAGATACATTGCAAATTATTTTGTGTGAATTTAAGAGTTAGAAGGCAAGTGATAATGTATTGCTTAATTTATTTGACAAATGTGTTTTGTTTAATTAGTTGTTGTAGTTCCTTGTAAACTATTAGAAAATGTTTTGTGATACGTCATCTAAAAAATGATTTCTTGATGGATCTTGCAGCAACAATCTATTAAATTTTGATTTGAGATGAAGAGGACTCAGAATTTTGTGAGCAAAATCTAGCTGTATACTTTAGTGAAATGTGAGAGAGTCTAATACAGATGTTTTGTCTTTTTTTCATTAAACTTGAGAGATTTTATTTAGTTTTCTAACTTGTAATTTCTGGTAAAAGCTGTTACAGCTGTATCTTGTTGGAAGGGTCACTTTGATTTTAAATTCTAGAAAATAAGAAAAAGGGAACCTTCAGTTGCAAATGAATATCTGAATCTGAGCTGATCAAATATTTTTAAAGCTTTCAGAAAGTAATTTCAGCCATCTCACTATTTTCTTTTAACTTTTCTTCTATGCAGCTATAGTTTGGAGAAAACCAAGAAGTCTATTTTTAATATCTGTTCGATTAACATATGTATTTCAGATTGGGATCTTGATGAAGAATCTCAAGTATTTTAATTGGGAAAAAAAAATCTGGCCTTCTTTGTATCACATAGTCACTGTTTTGAGGATCACTTCTAAATTGGTATTTTCCATTAAGCAGCGTATCTATTGGTTACTATCCCTAAACAGAAAAGCTTCACTGTTGAATATGGAATAGCATTTCAGAAGATACAAAGCATCATACTTTCTCTTATGTATAATGCAAAATGGGATAGGAGAAAGTGACATATGCACTTGCTTTTCATAGCTATAATGACAAGCAGTAGATAAGACTTTGCAGGTCTGTGTGTTTCATACGGTTTTGCCTGACAGAAGAAGTGCCAGTATAAATATGACTCCTCTCTTGCCTAAATTGCAAAATGTCAGTCAGTAGTTGCAGTGTTTTATGGAAATGAGGGTAATGTCAACTTCCTTCAGTGTTATGCGTTTCATGCTTTAAGCAAATCCGACTGCTTGTGACCTGAAAAGTTTGAGATATTTTAGATCTGAACGATAAAGCATTGTAACAAGTTTCGCCCTTGTAGAGAACAAGATGTGACTGTTGCCACCAAGACACTGGGATGCTATCAGGCCTCAGTTGTGAAATCTCAGCCCAAGTGTGTTTAAGCACCCTTTAGGCATAAATAGGGCTGTAATAGATGGTGCTGCTCTCCTGCACCTGCTCAAACACATGCTATTCCTCTTACTTTAGTTCCTAAATTAAAATAAAATTTTTAAAAGGTATATTTTACATAGTGGGGTTTTTTTGTATTTTTTTTTTGTCTTTTTTTTTGTCTTTTTTTTTTTTTTTTTTTGCCTAGGCATCAGTAGACCATGACTGTGGAGTGGGGACTGCCCACTATAGTCCCAAAAGGTGAGGAAAAAATATGGTTTGCAATACTCTGTTAGGTAAACTATAGTGGGTACACATAAGTACTGGAGATGTTTCTAATTCAGTTAAGAGGACTTACGGAGGGCTTTGTTGTTTGTAGATGGAGACTTAACAAGAAAGTGGTAAAGAGATTTGAAGTCATGCCCTACATCTTAAACACTGGCACATCAGATAAGGCACTTAGCAGAAAGGAGGAGACTAGATGCACAGGAGTGTGTTTTTGAAGGAAGTGTTAAGGTCAGTAGCCCAGCCCTCCTGAGGGCTCTAGGCAGTAGAGAGACTCTTCCTTTGCCCTCAAGGAGCAATTGGGTCCCACACTCACTGATTTTGGAGTAAGGCTGGACCGGAGAGCTGCTAGTATTTGTAGTGTGGGGCATGGGCAGATGGGGAGGAAGAGGAGTGTATTTATGCCCAGGTAAGACTGAAAATTAATTAGAAGCAGGCAAAGATATAGATACAGACAAGGTACTGGTTTGAAATTTCAAAGTAACAATAGTCTCTTTTGTTCTTTTTTTTTTGGTTGGATTGCTGGTTGTAATTACAAATCCAATTTAATTATGCTTTTCTAAATGCCTCCCATAGAGCCACTGTCTTTCCAATGGCTGCAGAAAGCATCTAGAAAGAGACTGATTTCCTCTGGCTAAAATTAGCCTTGTGAATACCCCCTGGAGGTACTATGGTTTGTGTGCGCTCTATATAAACATTTTAAAGAGGGTGCGCAAAGGAAATCTAGCCAAGAATAGAAAGGAGGTTTCATGTTGCTAGGTTATATAAAACTGTGAAGGTTTGCCAGGTTTTTCTGTGGTTTATTCAGCTTGCTTAACCCTTTGTATGTTCTACAGTTAAAGTTAATATTTTAAGAAAGTTTTGAAAGACTAACGTAGTAATTTTAAAATAGTAATTGCCAAAAAAAAAAAAAGAAAAGAAAAAAAGGGAGGGGGAAATAGTTTCTGCAACATGAAGTACTGTGAACAGGGATATGTAGAGTGCTGAATCCTCTTTCAGCCTTTATACATGCAGACAATGCATGTATATACAATACATATACATGCAATGCTTATACATTTCTATTTTGTAAAGATATGTGGCTTCCTCTTATATATATGTTGTATTTACCTGGCAAGCAGTAAATTTTTGGCATCAACTTCCTACATCTTTTTTTTTCTTTTTTTTTCTTTTTTTTTATGCACGAAGGAAGAGTAGATTCCTAATTGAGGTCCTGTATAAAATGCAGAATTTGTTTTCCTGCCAGAGCTTGCTGTAGATTTCCTATGAAAACTTCAACAGTAGAGATGACTCTTCTACTCGAATTCCTTGTCAGTAAAGTGAGGGGATGCCAATTTCTGCTCCTAGGTTTTCTTTGGTGTTCAGATTTTATAGCAACAGGAACATATCATCCTATATTAAAGAAAGGCTTCAGCATGCTTTATTGACATTTGCTTGCTACGGCAAAGGAGCTTTCTTCAGACAGGTAAAATTCTGTTATTCTCTTTTTTCTTAGTTTAATCTGAATGAAATGAATTAGATAGAGATTAAATTTTGCTGTTCCTTAAGATTCATGCTCTGCTTTTGTTGTCCTTGCAACCAGTCAAAATGTTCTTGTCAAAATGTTCTTATCAAAATGTTATCTAGTTGGATAAATTATTTTAGTAGATGGTGTAGTAGATTTTGATAGGTGATAACTCCACTGATGATGAAGTACACAGGCTGAGGAGCAAGAGTTGTATGAATCATTTTTTATGCACTACTTTTCTACTTTGCAAGTCCTTTTTTATTTATCCTAGTTTAAGAGCTGCCAATCTTTTATATATCAGTATGAATTTACTGCATTTAGAAGGTAGTTCACTATCTCAAATTCCAGTTCTCTGCATCTTTGCATATTTGGCCCAATATGGCCAGGTTTAAAAAAAAAAAAAAAAAATTGCCTGATTAAAATATTAAGCATGAACAAAAAAAATAAAATCTAAAATCTGAGTCAAACTTAGATCAGAGAAATATTAAAATATTATTTCAGTATCTGCAAGAAAGTTACTTATAACTTGAGTATTCATATATTTAAGACCCAAAAGATGGAGGAAAATGAAATATGTAGTTTACTAACAATTTAAACTAGTAGGACACACCCAAAGCTTACAGTTTTATATTGTATCGTCATATTCCTCAAAAGGAGAGACTTCAGGGCTGATTATAGTAAATATACTTTAAAATATATTGATTAAACTGATCTAAGCAGAATTTGCTCATAAACTCAATGTATTCTTCTTAAGAGTTACAGTTCGGTATGTTTACTGTTTTTCTGGTAATGTTAATATTGTATATTTTGTAGCAGGCAAATTATGTCGTAATATCTGAATAAATACTTCTGCATGTTTTCCTTCGTTTCTCTTCCCGTTTTATTGTCTGTAGTTATCAAAAAGGAATGTACACGTATATCTGTTCTTTTTTAATATAGAAAAAATGCATTGTTTTTGCAAGGAGAATAAAAATATTCAGAATGAACAGGCACTGATAAATAAAGAGCAAGTTAGCATCAACTTCCTTTGCTTTGCTTGTCTGCAGTCAAGAACCTCAAAGTACCTCCTCCTTTTACACAAACGTTGTAATATTTTATTACTAGCATGTCCTTCTGTACTGCAAAATACTTGACAGTAAAACTTTTTTCAGTACAAGCTAAAATGGAAAAGGAGTTTGATTACAGCAATAATTAGAGCAGAGTGAAATCTATGTTCTTATCACTGGAAAAAAACCTGAAGTTTGTCTATTTATATATATATTCTCTTGCAGCTGCCATTTCAAAGTACTTTACAATAAAGGTCTTATTGCAACAGGAAACTTATTTGAACAGGGCAAGTAACTCTATCTGTAAATAAAACATTGACATTTGGCTTCTCACGTCCCTTCCCTAGTTCCTGATGCTTTGGAGGCTGGCTCCCGTGCCTCGTTAGCTGTGATGTAAGGTGGAAGCTCTTTAAGACATTGAGTTTCTTGTTGCCAGAATTGCACTATCCATCTATCTGAAACCCACAATCTAGGCAGTATTTCACTAACTAGGGATATTGAAGTTCTCAAGTCTGTATGTGGTGTAAATTTATCACCAGAATAAATTTACTTGTCAAGTTGCAGAGCATGAAATCCGAAGTAATATTCAGGATTTACATAGACAAATGTACATTAATTAGGTATAGGGTGTGGTTTTTTGAGCGTTGTACTACTTTCTTTTTAATACCAGATCTTCAATGCCTGGATTGTGATATTCTTGCATCATGTTGGTGGTCTTTGTTACCACAGAAAAGGGGGAGCAGTATAGAAAGCTGAACAAACAACTCCATCTGATGAGGACCTGGTGAAGATGTTCCTACAAAGCCAATTACTTGGCTTATTCAGGGAGGACCCAACAGCTCAGTATTTTCTTGAGTTAATGCCCGCAGTTCTCTCTGCAGAAAGGAAGGTGGTGAGAGATAGACAGAATTTGACACCATGGAACAACATGTCCTGTGGCCTGAGTTCTTAAGTCTTACAAGTATCGAGTCTGCACTGCAAGACAGAAGAGAAACTAATCCTCTCATTAAAAAAAAAAAAAAAAAAAAAAAAAAAAAAAAAAGCAGGAAAATTGTAAGTGCAGTTATTTTGGATACAGGAATAATATCATTAGCTGTTTTGTGTTTTGTGGGAGGTGGAGAAGAAAGAAAAGGAAAATCTCTGGGCTATATTTTGCTGCCTCCCATATATTTAGTATCATTTTTTAAAATAAATATCACATCTATTATTATCTGATACACAATTTCTTGCTCCATAAACCTGAGTATGCAGTAGGATTTGGGGGCATTGAGAAGAGAGTATCTTTCTCTGAAGGTACAACTTTTTTTTTTTCTCTTATGCAGTCTTTTTTTTAATGTTTCTTTCCACATCAGCATGAGATTAGCACAGAATGTTTGTAGTTTATTTTTTCTCCTCTGGTGCATTCATAACTTCAAGGTTTTAATTTTTTTCCTTTTTGATTTGTTTTTTACGCTTCTGTCTCATGTGGATATAGTTCATTATGTTGACAGAGTTATTGAAATAAAATCTTGACCTCTTACCAAGAGCTAGTTAGTTTCAGTCTTGCTTTTAACTTTTTATAAACTTATAACTTACAAAATATTTTAAATAATGTAAAATCTACACCAGTATGCGTTGTGTCTCCAGACTGGTAATTGCAGGGTTTGACCCCACCCCGCCCTATCATTTTATAGCTATCAGGATGAGAGGTGTGAAAGAAGGGAAGATAAAAAACTGATAGTTTAGGGGTTATCTGAGTGACATTAGAAAGGAGAGAAAAAAAAAAAGTATGCTTTGCTCATAAGTGTCATGGGAATAATGAAGGTTATATTATGTTGTTGACTCCTTATAAAACCAAACAGGAAACAAGAAAAACAGAGAGCTAAGTCCCCATAGATATTTTGCTATATTATACTATATTCTTTATGGGGTATGGATTTCTGCCTTTAACTTCATAAGAACTTAAGTGTGAGGGTATGTAGAACTGATTAAAGCAGCGATTAATGTGATGTTCTTAAGATTCAAGTTGTTTCTAGAGTCTCCAAACATAGTTTGCTCAGTATTTTGGAATCTTAAAACTGTGCAATTTAGCTAAATATGAGATCTAAATCATCTTATTTTTTTTTCCTTCATGCTTAAAAGAAAACCAAGAAGTTAAATTGAGCAAAGTTTGTTTTACTGTATATGGAAAATTAAAATTCTTAGATCACAAAAATCCTTATCGGATGTTGCAGCTGCCATGACACCTCACTAAACTTGAATTATTTCAGCAACTGGATGGATTGCAAATGGGGTTTTAGGCCTCTCCTTACCCTTTCTTGATGTTCAGTTACCTTGCGTCACTCATTGGCATGGCTTTGAGTGGGGGACACTATCCACACTGGCAGTTTTGCTTCTGATTTAGTTCTTCCATTTTTATAGCTGTCCTTTTGTTTGCTCTTTTACATTTTTTTTCCCTCTGTGGCAACCATAAAACCTGTTGGCTTGAAAGAAAATGTAAGATGAAATAAGGAGTTTGACAGAATCGACTACTTACAGCTGATGTCTCGAATTTCAGTGAACTTTCAGGCATTACCTTTAAAGCAGATACTAGTAACACGGATATAGGTTGTTCGAATTTTATAATAGTACTTGTTTTATGAAGCCAATGAGTCTTATTTTGATGAGTATTTCACTTAATATCCGCAGTGATGCTTGGAGGTTACTGCTGTATGGTATAGCTTACCAAAGTTGGAGCTTTTTGCACCTTCTTCCTTCTCATTTCTCTTAATGAATCATAAAATTGCTAGAGAGGAATACTGAAAAAAAAAAAAAAAGTGCTGTGAATCTGAGAAGTTAAACAAATAGAAGTAACAGGAGAGAAATAACACTATAGATATGATCTGTGCTACTTCAAAAAAGATTTTGAAGATGTATAGTCCATGCTATGACCTTCATGTTTTGCAATCAACAATAACTGATATCTAAAGCAGGATTCAAAGTATGTCCTAAGACTTCTATGTTTGAGCTGCACTCTAGGGATAAAGATCTGCTTCATTTAGTGCCCCATGCAGAAGGGGTCTGTTAGTCCTCTGCCTTGCAATAACAGATATATTTGCAGCGCGTTGAATTATAATTGTCAATTCATATTGCTGTTATTCTTGTATAACTAGTCTATGGCCATCAAAGCCCAAATAAAGTGTCTCAAGGCCACATTTCTGGAGCTGGTGCAATAGGGGTTGTTCAGTTGTGTGAAGGTACTTTTTACAGTATTTCACAGAGGGTTGCTGTGTCAGGGGGAGCCAGAGAGGAATTAAAGTAGAAAAACTTTTCCAGATGAGATATATTTCATGAAGGATGAAGATAACAACGACAGAGAAGGACAAACAATTTGAGAGAAGTCATTTTCAGTTAAAGGAGAAGAGAAGAATCACTTTTCAATTTCTCTTGAGAATCACTTCTCAAACTCAAAGACATCTACGAAACAAAAGCTGTTCTCTGGCCCTTGCAAAATGTTAAGTCAGCACTTTCAGATGAACAGCAGAAAATTGAATATAAGTTATAAGCTGAAAAGTGTGCGTCATAAAAGTAAGACGTTGCTCATGTGAGTAACCTCAGTGCGTTAGGTATTGCCACAAAATTGAGTTCTTGCAGGTAGGGCATTAAATAGTGCATTTGAGGACTGCAAACCTGCAAAACTGCATATTCAGTATAGTAGTATAAGCAGATTTATACCACATAGCTGCGTCTGTAGAAATTCAAGTACAGATGATATAAAATACCAGCAATATTAGTATTACTCACTAATCACATTAGTGAATCATCTCATTAGGTGAAATGGTGGGTGAATTAGCTGCTTGTGAGTAGGGAAAATAATTCCAATTAATTCTGAATGGCTTGCACAACCCTCCAATTGTAGGATACTTTTCTGAGGAGCTCTAGGCCACAAGCTGAGCAAAAAATTTTGTAGTTCTGTAATTTTGCAGAAAAATCCTGTGATACTGCATACAGCAGCCCTTTGCTGAGGTCCCAACCTCAGGGACAGCAGTCTGAGGCAAGATTTCTTCTACTGGGAATGATATCAAACTGCGATTGCTTTGTGTCTCCATCATAGTTGGGATGTCAGTTCTGGAGCAACTGGGAGTCTTTTACTGAATTTGACCTATTAGTTTTTAGCTCTTTGTAAGAGGATGCTACCTATTTAAAATACTACAATACGCTGTCCTAAAAATAACAAAAAAAAGGAAAGAAAAAAAATCAAAAAGATTTGTTCTTTTGTGTGTTTGTTGAAGGTTCCTTCAAAAAGAAAAGGAACTGGGGAAGAAAAGGAGCAAATATAGAAGCATAGGCTACTAGCCGAAAGTTCAGTAAGTTGAGAAGTGGTCTTAATTATAAGAAAAAATCTGTTATGGCAGAGTTAAGGATAGTGTTGATTTCTGGTACCAAAGACACATTAAGATTTGCATTTGGAGCAGGAAATATGGAAACAAGCTGATTTATAAAATAACATTAAGCCTCTGAATAAGTTATTTGAATACGAAAGCAATTTAGTCTCATTAAAATTTCTACTTTATTTGATGGTAGCAAAATGTGCATTGTTTGGTGTGTTGTGTGTGTGTGATGTTTCTCATCTGAAGTAATATGAAGGGAATATGACTGAAAGTGATGAGCCTAGGAGTTGCAGTTCAGAGCACCTTTCCCCAGGACTGTGAAAACAGACTGGAGTAAGACGAAGAAGTCCTTCCAAAGTGAATTATATTACAATTCTTTCTACCAGGAATCTGTTATCTTCACAGAGTAGTCAAGCTGGTTTCCACAAAGCACAGTAGCATATTGAGAGATTCAACTGCGGGCCTCTTCTCTGCACCAATCTCTTGTCTGTTTGGCAGTACTGCCACTTGACAAACTGATGCTTCTTGTGAAAACAGTTTGAATATCATTACATCTACATCTAAGAATTTCCCTCAGTTCTGCAGAAATATGCCATACTTCTGTTAAATACTACTAACATGGATGATTAGCAATGTGGTGTTACGTCTTATTTCTAATATTTTGTAATCAGGTTCTCATGAAAAATATTTGTTTTCTCTTTTTCTGGAACCATATTGGTGGTGTCAAACAATGTTAGATACTGTACTCAATGATTATATGTCTGTCTTGGTGGAGAACCTTAATGCTGCTTTTGTCATACTTTCCTATAATATTTATTCTTACTTTTGACTGAGGCTTCAGGACCTCTGAAGG
>JAVCKT010034480.1:0-11909 GCA_032273925.1 Rhynchotus rufescens
AAGGTGAGGAGGGGAGGGAGGAAGGAAAGGGGAAAGCAGTCAGTTCCCAGCACAGACGTGCACGTCGAGTGGTTTTGTCCACGGCCGTGGAACCAGGTGGCCAGAGGACACTGCAGTTAAGAAAACGCACAGCGGTCCCTCCTACCAGAAGTGTCTGCGTAATCACGGTGAGGTTGTGCCGCCCTGGCTCCCCGATAGCTTTGCCAGGGCAAAACTCCCTCAGAGGTTAAATTATTTAGCGTGGCCGGAATGAGGAGCAGATAATCTGGTGCCGAGTTACCTACTGAAGGGTATTTTGACACACAGTCAGCCTGAAGGGAAATCAGGATAAATCAAGACCCTCAGCAGATTTTTCTTGAGGCTCAGATGCTGCCTGCACCTTAGGGAAATATGGATAACCTGGGCGTTCAGGCTAATCTTAACAGCGATTTTGAAACCTTGCCCTCTCTAGAGGGTCCAGAGCCAACAGGGATGCTGGAGAGCACCTGGAAACCAAATTTGTCACTTGTGGAACAAGAATATGGGACAAATCGAGACAAATTTAGAGCAAAACTTGCCCCAAACTCAAATACCTGTGACAAGAATCAGCAGGACATCCAAGACAGACAGAAATATATATATATAATATATATATATTTTCTCATTTATCCATCTACGACTCATCAGCTTTCACCAGGAAGAAGATACGTGAAAAGCAGTTTCTCTCCCAGCTCCAGGAGAGGCTGAATAGATTCCCTCATTAGCTTGGTGGCACTGTTATCTTTCTTTCCACTTTTGCCCTCCATTTCCCATCAGGGATATTACAATTCACTCAGATTCCTCAACCATTTCCCCTTTGTTCACCTCTCTTTTGTATTTCCTTTTCTGCAAATACTCCAGCAAATAAGCTCACTGGCAGGAATAAAAGCATTTAAGGCTAATGCTGCTATCCCTACAGAATAATGGTTTTCAAATTTATCATCATTTATTGAGCTAGGAAATATTTTTTTCAGAATATCTCCATTTTTGCAGAAACAGGTCATCTAAAACGTTTTACAAGTTTGTGCTGATTAATGAGAAATTGTTTGGGCTGAAAAATGGCAGAGAGGGTGACAAAAACACTGCCTGTCTTTGACATTGAGAGGAGAAGACTTTTGGCTTTCAGCAGCACAGGGTTTTATATTTACTTCAGCTTTATATAGTAGGTTTTTAAAACCTCAGAAATTAATCGAACATTGATTTGTTCTAAAATAAAATCTCTCTCTTTTTTTTTTAGTCTGACTTTCACTTTTCTTAAATAATGCAAAAATAATTTCCGGTTGAAAGGAGTTATTCTTCCTATTCTCATAACAGTTATGTGCCATTAATAGCTCACACGAGCTACATTTAGCCAATGGGCTAACAGAAATAAACCATGTGATTGGCAAAGACAACTCTAATTAGAACGACTTCCACCAAATTGACCACAGATGAGATAAAGGCAGGATAAGTAAAAGGGCCATATAAATTACTTGCCATGAATTATCTGCCAGCTCAAGCAAACTGACAGTAATAGACCTAGGCAGCATATTCTGTCACCTTTCATTTTAGATGCTGAAATGATCAGCAGAAACCCTGCGTCACTTACTAGGGGAAGGTACAAGAAATTTAACTTGTAGGGGGGCCACTCTGTGCATCAGAGAAGACCTTCGTGTCTCCACATGCAATTGCACTCACCCTGCCTTGTATATTCAAATTAGCACTCCCGAGAATATTAGTGCAATCCTTGGTGGGTCCAGATTCAGGTCCAGAGCGAGTATAGCTGGGTCCAGATCCTCAGGGATGCACATGGGACACAATACCATCTCTTGAAATCATCTCTTGCTGCCTCACATTGGCTTAAAAAAAAAAAAAAAAGAGAGAGAGAGAGAGAGAGAGAAACATTTTGCCCTGGATCTATCTGATAGGTAGTTGGAAAATATTTTTCCAAAATAATATCCTAAGGGAAATTGTCTTCCTTGCATCACCCTGACACAGGCAGCTTGTGTCTTCCTCCTGCATCCCACGCAAGCAGAGTCCATCAGAGCGCAGGGGTCCCTGGAGCTGGGGCACGTGGTGGGACCACCATGGCCTGACAACACTGTGCCTGGCACAAAGAGCTTTGGAAATCTGGAAATCCACCTCTTGAATAGTCTCTGCTGCACCCACTTGCCAGGTATTTGTGTCTGCTCATGATCTGCGGATTTGGGAAAGCACTTTATCAATTTCCAATGCGGTGTATTTAAAAAAAATAATAATGCCAACACACACTCAACCATTGGGAGTCAATACACAGAATGACATATATTGATGTGTCCTTCCAGGGAGACAAAGGCCAGCAGACTGCTGTCAATTGCAAGCACATCTGAAGTGCAAGAAAAAAAAACAGAGAAATAGCCTTAAAGACTCTTCCAGGCCCTTGCTTTTAATTTTGCTGAGAACATTTTGTGCACTGGACAGGGGTGTGCGCAGCATATTAAGCAAGGTCTCCTAGCAGTTATCTAAAGGGATTATATCAGACGGCATGATAAATCATTTCAAATAAAGGTATGAGAAGAAACCCAGAGACTTCGAGCCTCAATCTGATTAGACTTCTGGGAGCAGCACTGGACCATGCTGGAGCTGGTAGATGAGCAGTAGGGTTGTGTGCGATCTAGGATGTTATCTCACACACACACCTACATCTGGGACACATAAAAACCTCCCACACGTTTTGGGCATCAGCTTGATGAGGCTGCCAGTAGAACTGGTGACAGTGGTGGCCTCCATGGGAAGGGAGGGAATGGGCTAAGCACGGTACCTTCCATTAAGCCTGCATATAGGGGGATCAAAACTCACCTTGTAATACGGTTACAGCACCAGGAAGCTTATATCTCTCCTGGTGACATATGCCAAGGCCCGTGACATCATGCCTTGGTGTCACGGCCCCACATCACTTTATCATGAGGTAATCAGGTCAGCCTCAGAGTGAGGGCTCTCTAAATCACACCGTAAGCATCAGGGGCTGTTTCTGGTCGATGGCAGCTGGATAAAGCAGGAGCCATTCCCAGCCTCCAGAATCCGTCTGCCCTGCAGCTGCAGGTCTTGGAGCAGGGGGGCAATCAACACCCAGGTGTTTGCAGCTTGTCCTTGCTTGGAGGCAGCCAGATGCTTTAGTGCCCCAGAGGGAGAACAGGAGCAGGGGGAAGGGGAAGAAACACCCTCGGATTTTCCCAGAGACTGACAGAAACAGGAGTCCATTCGATGCCAAGAAGTCACGCTGCGATGTGCCAGGCACGCTACGATGTGCCCCTACATCCTTCATCGCTGCTTCATCCCCTCTGCCAGGCAGGGGCTGCGGTACCAGACCAGGCTGCACGGTGCTCCATGCACAACTTCCGCACCGACAGCGCCGTGATTTAAGAGCAGGGTGAATATGTGACCTGCGAGGCTAGTTAAGGCACTAAAATAAATTGCCAGAGGAGGACACGGAATCGTCGTCACTGGCAATTTTTAACGGCAGGTTCCACATGCTGCCTCCAAGCAACAAGATGGAGAAAATAACCGTGCAAATTCCCTTCCAACATTTTTTTTTTTTTTTTTTTTTTTTTTTTTTTATGATTTCATGGTTTAGAGAAGCAATGTTGAGATCCCTGAGCCCCATTCCATATGTTTGCTGCTGTTCAGAAAAAAAAATAACTTTTAGACTTAGCTTATTTCATTTAACATTAATCTACCAAAAGCTCTTCAAATTCCATTTCAGAAGCCTTCCTTCCCAACTGCTCCCACCATCCAGTGCACCAAGCAAGGTGCTATCCCTTCACTAAGGGAATTTGCTGAGTTTGGTGTTGCTTATGTCAACGTCACACTGCAGCTTCTCCCTGTGCCAAGAGCCTGGTACGGAGCTTTGTGCACCTTCTCGTATAAAAATAACTGTCCTGACCCATCACCTCTTCCCTCAATTATTGCCATTCTAGGGCTCTCCTCTTCAAAATCTACCATCCACAGAGCTAGCTCCTGCAAAGTGCTCTTGCCCATCTCGCACACAGGTTTGATGGCCACCTCAAAGCCTTTCTTCCACAGGTATGTGACTAGGTAACCTCAACTTGTAAATTAAAAATGGTTTTTAGTTGCGATGAGAGCATCCCTGCCAGACTTCACAGCCAGGAGGCAAGCTGCAGCTGACAGACACATTACTTTTTAATCATCTCAGAACTTTTAAGCCACTCTCCTGAGTTTTGCAGGGTGTAAGTATAAGATGTGAAGGTGGCCTAGGTCTGGCAGATGTTGAACGTGACGGTCCGTGAAGATGTTGAGCATCCTCGTCTAAATCTTTTGGCCTGCAGGGCTCCCTCTGTCACTAGGTGCTCCTGGTGCCTTAGGACTGAGTCTCTCTTGCACCAGTTACACCATTTTTACACAAATGAAGATAATGACATGACAAGCAAAAATCAATTTTCATATGGTCTCTAAGCTGAGATTTGTTTCCCGAGGTTAAAGACACAGGGCACTGCCCTTCAATGAAGCTAAACAATTTATAGCAGCTGAGGCTCCATCCAACAGAGCTTAGCTGCTAAGAGCAAGGAGAAATTAATTTCTGAATTCAGTGCATGTTCAGCCAGGCTTAAAGTAAATGGGGATTATTATTCTTTTCAGGTGAAAAGCAGATTATAACAATAAATA
The DNA here is from genome assembly GCA_032273925.1 of Rhynchotus rufescens. NCBI lineage: Eukaryota > Metazoa > Chordata > Aves > Tinamiformes > Tinamidae > Rhynchotus > Rhynchotus rufescens. Next base: position 4,660 of record JAVCKT010034480.1, read on the forward strand.
TACACTGTAGGTTTAAAAGAAAGACTCCAGGGAGACAGCTGGATTCAGAAAGAAATTAGTCAGAAAGCAACTTCTGAAAGCACTGAATATTCTTTGTCATTTCCCAATCGATTCTTAACTCAGAAAGCCAGAAACAGCCGACACTCCTAATAGCTGCTTTTGGAAGAGCAGTCTGCCCAGCAGCATCATTTGTTAGGCCTGCTCGAGTTCCCAGCAGTCACTACAGATGAATCAGTGGTTTCTCTTTTAACATCTTCAGTGACAACAACAATGCAGGATTCTGCACACATGAAAACAGGAGCTAGCGTAGAAGGTAGGTCTTAAAAATATTAGGGTGGCAGGTCAGTATTCCCCCTTGATAATGCATACATAAGCATTCTTATATGAAGAAATAATATAGAAAATATTATTTCTTTTTTCATCTGAGGTCAATACCACATTCTCATTCACTGGCCAAATAAATAGTGCCATTTCTTTATTTCAGATCACTTTTAACTCTCTGTTCTTCCTTGCCAGAGCAGTAACTGCAGAATATCCGTACAAGTGCAGGCTAACCTAGGAGAGAAAGAGAATCTGAGGAACAAACTGTGAATTGCCTCCTGTTCTGCTCCATATTTTCAATAAAACTCCTGTATTCTCTCCCCACCCAAAATGGGAAAGCTATGTCTTGCTGTTTAACAAAATATCACCCCAGGAAAAAAGTGTGTGAGTATATATATTTATTTATTTATTTTCTAAGGTAGATATTATACTGTTTTACTGAAAGAGGGTCCAAGAAAAAGGCATTTTGGAAAGTCTCCTCGCTTTCTCCATGGGAGCTGAGGGACTGGTCCATGGAATTGCCTGGGTAGTGCTGTTCTTTCTCTATCACACCCTGTACAGGATAGATGTCCTCCAGCATGAGGCATCAAGCCAGCAGCCCTCACATTGCTCAGCCTTCCTGGAGCAATGATCTGGTCCGCTAATAGCTGCACAGTTTGTACCATTAAAGTAACTCACAATGCAGCACCCAAAAAAGGTTGGCCCAGGACCTCTATGCCCGAATGTTCCCATTTATCTCTGAGGAAAGGCTTCAGGTCAATCCAAACAATCAATCCTCAACAATTCCTGAAAGACTAATGAAATCTGGCAAGAAGAAGGAAGAAGGGAAAAAAACAAAACAAAGCCCTTGCCAATGCACAGGGGACTTTTCTAGCTTTCTCCATTAGGAGACAAAAGCCTCTCACACGCTCAGCTCAGCTTGACACTATTGACAGCCAAATCTTCCTAGCAGATTTCTCTCAGCGTGAATTCCTGTCCCTGAAGTGGGCTTTATGCCCTCTACATAGCAAACAACAAAACAAATTAGGAAACGAGTCATTTCAGCTCTTGAAGACACATTTGAGCACAGGCTTTACCTTCCAGTAGGGGCCAGGTTCTTTACAAACAGGCCCTATCTGCAGAGTTAAAAAATAAAATAAAATAAAATAAAAAAACAAAAGATCTCTTAACACAGGCCTTCTTTTCACCTGTTTGAGCACTCAGCCAAACACAATAAAAGGCTGTTTCCCTTTGGGGCTGGCTATGTAAGGTTGAATTAGTGCCTTACACACAGGTGAAGTACTTAGTAAAGCCTCAAGTTTCTCAGGTTAAGGCCAAAGAGGTTGCTCAATAACAGTATACATCCCATCATTGCTCATGGCTAAGCAGGACTGACCAAACATGTATACAAGAGCAGCAGTTAACTATATTTTTTTTCTTTTCAAGTATTTCAGTGTTTAACACTTTCTGCTTAGCCTGCAATATCAATAATATTTTTGCAATATCAATAACATTTTTGTATCTTGTTGCTTTCTTTGGTTCACTGCTAAAAAATATAACGGAGCAGATTTATCCCGTGCGTGGCTGCTTCACTCCTTTCCAGGGTGTTTGGCCCAAGGGAAATTTGGCCCAGTGCACTTTAAAATGCAAGCGATGGGAAAGCCCCACCTTTGAGGTCTATCTAGTGCTACAAAGCCTTTTTGCACTTCCCATCATGAAGATGTCGTGCTGGGTGCTGCCTCCCTGGCCCCCACAAGTCCTTCACGGGGCTAAGGGGCTCACACAGTATGCCTCCCAATACAGTATCTTAACTTTTAAAACTGAGAAAGGAAAACACAGATGCGGCAGCACTGATCCCTCAAAATAATTGCACTTCATCGGACTGGTGCTTTTGTCATTCAGTGCTTAACAGCTGGAGACAAGAGCACTTTGGCATGCGGAGCCTTGTCCGATGCCACGGACAGCTGAGCCTTTGACTAGCCCCAGCTGACGTGAGGGAAATTTTGGCTTCCCTCTACGGTCGTTCTGGCCTTCCTTTATATTTCACCTGGGATCTGGGATCCTGACAATATTTAAGGTTCCTGAGAGTGAAAACATCTTTGTTTAATTTAGTCTTTGGCTCATGAGCAAGCGCTCATGCTGACTGAAGGGCTTCTCCGCGCTGCACAAACACCCAGCGCCCCGCTCAGCCCTGTGCAAGATACGACCTTGCCCTCCTTCCCTACCTTCTTTATTCCCCGTTTTGTCATTTTTCTCACTCAAAACATAAGGGTTTGGAAGGGGACGTTTTCTTTTTAAGGCATCCAGGATAAGCATCTTAGGGTGTGATTCAAGTACCACGTTCAAAACCACAGCAAACAACTTGCATAAGGTATCAAGACAATGACTGGTAGGGTAAAAACACTACCCGCTCCTCTTGGAGCGGGGACTGAGAGCCATGGCAATCCAGACAGTCGATTCTTCACAGCCCCTTTGATCTCAGATGCTCTCCCAGCCTCCAGCAGCCTTAGCTTAAGCTACTGTGTTCTAAAGGCTCTGGAAGACTCACTGAGCCCTTCAGCAGAGCTTTGCACAGCTCTTATTTATGTTCCTGAAAGAACATAAGGGAAATCACAAGTCACAGGAAAGGAGATTCAGAGATGAAAAGGAAACAACATGACCTGCATCTCGAGCAACCAGCCTGCTCTCCATCTCCCTGCTAGCAAAAGCTGCAGTGAGGTCAGTAACGCTCACTCAGCTGAGACTAGCAGGGCAGAGTGCAGGACAAAACCGACCCTTCCTCAAGGAATGCTGTTCCTGTGCCTCTTCCTTCCTGACAGTTAAAAAGAAAGCAAACAAAATCTTGCGCTGTAACATCTCCTGAACTCAAATGTTAAGTGCAACTACAAGTGAAATGGGAAAATAAAGGCATTTTTCTTTTGCCTTCCAGTACATCAGAAGACAAAGTCCAAGCCCCAGTTTTGGTCCTGGAAACATCCTACCGCTCCTCTTCTGGAGTCTTTGGTTTTCCACTAGAAAGATTATTGTTCAGAACACCAGAAAAATGCCAGACCCCAGTGAATCCACTCGAGGATTTTCTTCTTAATCAGACTAGATAACAAAGAAGGAAAATACAGAGTTTAAACAGCATCAAGTACAAACGCTGTTCAGTCATCTGCTTTGAATTTTTACAGCACCTTATTAGGAATTGATTGACAAAGAAGAAAAGAAACAAAAGGAATAACAAATCCATAGCCTGACTAGCAGGGAGAAGGCAAGAATGCAATGATTTTACAAGACTGATGAATTGAAATGAACACAAACTCCACAGCTATGACCTTTTAAAGTGTCAGTCGTAGTGGGAGCATTGGCATGGAACAGTGCTTTTGATTTATGCTGCGATCAGAAACACTGAGAGAATCCATTCTGCACTTCCTCATTGGCTGAGGCTGATCACCCTTTGCCACTGTTCTTCAGAAAAGCCAGGGATCTGCTCTGCTTCAAGGTAAGAGTGAATGCCTGCCCTGAGGCCCCTTGGTTACTCGCTGAATCCACATGGTATTTTCAGTTGGTCCACAGAGATGGGAAAAATCACATCCCTGTCATAATCCCAGTCTCCCAGATGGAAGTGTGTATGGCTGGTGTAGGGGATTCTTGATAGAACTACAGCCTTCTGTCAAACAGTCCCTTCAGAAATATCAATCAGCTTGGCAGGCCTTCTGTCACACATAAGAACTGCTATTTTCTCTTAAGACCATCTACTTGGCCATCCCTGAGCCAAGAGCTGTCCAACTAACCAACAGAGTTGCCCTCTGCTTGACACTAGAGGTCATTCCTGATATTTGGAAGAGATTTTATGCTGCCCAAAGTCTGAGAGTGATTTCCATGAGACCATTTCCCTTCAAAGTTACCATCTTCAATGGCAGATAGGGCTTGAACAGCCATGGATATATATTCTTGCTAAAGCTAGATAAAGTCTACGGTATTTGTGTCAATGCTCTCAAAAATTAACCCGCACAGTGACACATAATGCTATAGCAAGTATGATAATAGCAAAAAGAGAAGTGTAAGAAAAGTAGTATGGCAAAGGTAACATGAGTCCTGGAGTCTTTGGAGACCTGTCTGTCATCTCTTGTTTGGCTAGAAAAGAATATCCCATCCCACATCACATTTTACAAGGATTCAACAAGTAATTAAACAACATAAGGGAAGAAACTTCACAAGGAACAACCTCTGGTCCTTGTCACCTATTCTTATACTTTTTTTTTTCTAGCAGACATTTGCCAGAGACGGGATCTTGACAGAAATCAACATTTAGTCTGTAAGATTATTCTAACACACTATGACAGGTTTTAGCTGAAAAATACATTAGATTCCCCTGTGTGGGCCCAGAAGCAGTTGTTCTATAAAATGATAGAGAAAGCTGAAAACAGTCAATATGCCTTGGATATACACAGCAAGAGCAGGTCTGCAACTGGATTTTGCCAACCTGTGAACTGAGACTCACTCACATAAACGTTAGTTCATTTGGGAAAACTGCACAGCAGCTCTGCACCTTCTGAGGCTAAAGCATAATTCCTTCTGATAACAAAGAAAGAGAAAAGTCAAAAGTAGGATATCTGTGTCCAGTTAAGTAACATCATTTCTTTCTATTCACATAATGTAGGGGAGAGGAAAGGAGGGGTAAGTAGAGAAGTACTGCCAAAACAGAACAGCTATCAAGCTAGCTAGCAAAACTGGTAGAGGAACATGTCAATTATCACAGGCCCCAAACTGAAGAGGAGGAATTAGATTGGAAAATGCCTCGGCATTAGAGTACAATGTTCTGGAATGGCCATTCAGTCAAGCCACCTAGGACCTGTTGGTCCTAAATTCCCATATGACACATTAAAGCAGGAGAGTGGTCTAGAGGATTAAACTACTGATCTGCCATGGATAACCTTGGCTGCTTAGGGGTAACTATCATCTGAGCAATAGCAAGATGAGCTGTTGCAAAGAACCCACTGCACTGAGAATTATTTTTTAGCAGAAACATGGGGAAAAACAAACAAAAACTCACTGCAATCCTGCAATCGTTATCTCAGCCAGCAAAGATCTTGCACTCACCCCTGCATTAAGATGTTGCTAGCATAGTGAAGAATGAATTGATCTCTCTGAGGACTTTTCACACTCATCAGGCTGAAAGATTAAGATTAATTCAAACTCCAATTAAAAAGCAAGGGGACTGACAATACCTGGAGAACACTGGAAGCATTCAGAACCCTGACACTGTTCTTTACAGGCTTTATGATGCCTCACATCATTTCAAAAAGCTCATCATTTCAAAACTGCCAGGCAGTGGTATTTATCTTATAGATTTTCTATGCTCTCATTCAAATTGCCTAAATAAATGAAATAAAATAGCAGTATTAGAGGCTTGCATGTCTCCAAAACTCCCTCCTCCCACCCTAGCCATTAGGACAACATGATTTCATGATTTTCCCTACAGCACTACAAGCAATTCCTTTCTAAATTAAAAGGCAGGTGAGAAACAAGGTTTTTCTCTTTCTATTTGTGCTCCTCAAATATGAATAAAGAGAAATTCCTGAGCACAAGTAGATAATCCATGAATAATTCATCAGCCTCGTGTTCTCTTCCAGATGTACAGACCCATATGCTGATTCCTGTGCCTTTGACCCTCCTGGGGGCCTGGATACGACTGCGATAGACTTCTCTTCTAAATCTTCCTCCATCTCTTTGACCTGCACGAGCAGCATTCCCAGACAGCAAGCAAACTCCCTGATGAATTTACCTGGTCTTTTCTTTGTTCTTCTTTTCACTGCCTTTGTTGAATACGCTTACGTAAAAATCACCCCTCCCTTCTCCATGCTTTATTCTTTTCTGCAAGAACTGTGAACTATTTTACATTTGCCCACGGAAACACATATCTCATCATAGCTGCACACTGCCTGAGGTCTAGCTATGTGGACACACAACTGATTGCACACAGGAGCATTACCAAATTCTGCTTTACATTACGCAGGTCAAAAAAAGGCCACGGTCCTAATTTTATGCAAAGAAGTTGGTTTGCGTTAAAGGAATGGCAGAACAACACTGATAAAGTATTCCTTCACATTTTAATCTGTCTAATATAATAGGGAATATTAATCAAAGCACAAAAGAGACTCTCATGCTTCCCCAGTCACATATGTCATTAGAATTACTTTCCAGCTTTAGAAACTTTCTTCCAAGTTGTATCTTGAATGATAGTTACTAAATTGGGCTAAAAGTTTTCCATGCATTCTATTTTTTTCCTCTTAAAATAGATTATTTTAAATTTAACTCAGATTGAATCTTCTTTTTTGGAAACAATTTTTGTTTTATTTTCATCTGGGACAGAAAGATTTATTTTGTATTCAGCCAGCAATATTCAGGTTTAAGTACTTTTACACAGTGCCCCATACTGTGGAAATTTTCGATGAATGTCTTTTTTTTCCCCAATAAGAAATGCAATTTTGTTATGAACAACAGTTACAATTGCTTTAACTAACTCACAGAGGAAAACGTGCAAGTATTAAAAGGGTCCTGTTCATACAAAGTCAGTCACCCAAACATTTCCCTTCATCACAAAGCTCAAATAACCCACAGAGACCAGCTTCACAACCGCAATATGGGAGAGCCATGGGAAGGACATGGTGTGGTGAGAAAAGCCTAATACAGGGTATTGAGCTGAACCATTCTCCAAAAAGTAGTTTGTGCACTTTAGAGTCACATAGCGACTCTTAAGTTACAACGAGAAATCGTTACTTACTCCCAAACTAGACTGTGGTTAGTAGTGTAGTCTTCCACCCCTTCATTGCTTCTACCATAACTAAGATCTTGTTGCCCTGCGTCACACTGTTACACAGACATTCACTAGAGCAGCTTATTGCTTGCTCTTAAATTCTGTCGTTCTTTCTTGAAGATTTTTATTAAAAAAAGGCTTACGCTAC
>JAVCKT010034480.1:12009-25810 GCA_032273925.1 Rhynchotus rufescens
ACTCATTTGTAGTCTTCTTTTGAAAATGCCAGGAAAAACAGCATGCACAAGTGAGTCCCGTGTGTGACTTTCCCATTGGATCTCCCTTGCTAATAAGAGCCCTCACACCGCTACCAAAATCCAAGGTTTTACCATTTTCCTCACTCCATGTGGAAGACTTGTGAGGTCATCAGCTTTCATACGGGAAAAAAATTCTGAATTCAGCACAAGGGAATTTTATGATTGACTTCATTTGAGATCTCGCCAGTTAAGGGAAGGAGGACAGATCTCATTTAAAGATGTGTTTATTTGCAGTTCTTCATCTACACACACATCCAATTATAAATGTGGGTATCAAACAGAGCTCTGTGAATGCCTGTTTTTGTGGGAAGAAACTGAGCAGAAAGGAAATGACAACATACTTTCTGAAGTCTCTACTATGCTTATAAAATGACTATTCCAACTGTGAAATAATCCTGCAATTACTCCTGGATACCACAGATAAAAATTGTGGTGGGAAGCATATTAACAGAATGTGTTTAAGTGTTAATTTCTGTGCGATATTAACACCAGACTATTACCCTTTACTCATTCAGCTTGAAGGGTGCACATCATTAGAGCCTCTCCACCAACCTGACCTACCTGTGGTCCTCCAAGGGGTTATCCACATCATGAGGGCAGCTGCTAACTTTTGTGCTCAACACTTGGCACCTTGGTACTAGAGCTTATTATTGGAAATATTTTGTACTGGATGAGTCAGCCCTACTGAGTGCTTGGGTATATTTAGGTGTATTACACCATGGCCTAAGTCTGCTTGATTAAGGCTGTATCACTGCTTACCCAGCCAGGGTACCACTTGGTGTGAGCAGAGATGATTTTAAGGCCGGCTGCAGGGGCAGTTTGGGTGACTCCTGGGAAAAATGGGCACGTGTAGCCAAGCCAATGCATAACTCATTCAGTAGACCGCAAGTTTTATAGGGTATAAGAAGAATTGTTATTTGAGAAAATCAGCAGGACATCAACAGGTATTTGCAGACTGACCTCCTCATGCACTTCTGCAAATCCCACGTGAGCCCCCAGCTGCAATTTTAGGCATCCAATTACTGGAAACACTCCTGGGTGACTATGTGAGAATCACATAAAGATACATTTTCCATTCCTTTCCGGATGGGAAAAGGAGCAAACACCTGATCAGCTGAATCAGAAGAGAAAAGTAACGTGCAAACATTTCTACAGGTCCATTTTAAAACTCCCTATCCAGAATATAAATAAAAAAAATCTTGTGTCTTGCGGTTTTGCTAATTTATAGCTGTAATATTTTGGTTATTAAACTATCAACATTTCGATGTGTGATTTAGAGCCAGAAAATCTGAACACAGGAAAGACAAAGGGAAAGAAAAAAAACAAAATCAGATAGCACTTCAAGAATAACACTCCAGACAGTCTAAGATATCCATCTATATTTTACCATCAAATGGGCAATACATCATTTTGCAATTAATTCTGAGATCTAAAAATATTAAGTATTGATTCCAATTAGCTCTGATGCCTATTTTAATCTCCATTACTTCTTCACTCCCAAATATAAGGTCAAGAAGTACATGATTAAGATAATATTGTTCCCTCTGTGTGTCTGGCATGTGTGTCACTCAAGGCACAATCTTGTACCTTGCATTTTCAAAAGATTTGGGCCAAACCATCAGGAACTGTAAATATCCAGTGCTACACAGACTCCTAAGAGAGTACAAACATCCTTCACCTATTTTCCACCCTATACCACCAAGCTAAGTTGTCAGGCGGCTCCTGGCACTAGCTAACTAACAACGTAATTAGCAGTGATTCAGATGACTGGATTTTGCATGCAGATATGTGTTTAACAGGAGACTGCTCCGGAGCAAAGAAGTGCTAGTTTGAATTTCCATCACAGAAACAAAGCCCAAGGACAATATCTCACCAGCAGCATCCATACAAACTTTTCCTTCTGAGTACAGGGAAATAAAGCAGGTGAAGAATCCCAACAGGGGTTACCAGGTTAGTGGCTCAAGTGCTCAGATGCTTAGTCTCCTGGTTGCAGCTTTCTCAAGACCGTTGATCTCACTATAAACAGTTTACTCAGAAACATTGCAAGAGATTTCAAATAAAGCAATCCCTCGCCATCCCCTGTCGCTCTCTTCTCAATACACAGAAATGTTTAAAACAAACCAGATGTGCCATACAAGGATATTCTGTGATAAAACCCTCAGAAGGTTCTCACTCTCCCAACTGGTCTTTGAGTATTAAAAGTGGTCAGTTCATTTCTGTAAGTTATTATGCAAATAGTCTGACAAGCCAAGGTGCCGAGGAGATGATTTCCTTTCTCTAAGGTGACTTTCACACTCTCCTGATGATATACAATTGGAATAAAAAGCACACAAAAAAAGTTCAGTTGAGTTGGACAGGTGACACATGATTCAACCCAATTCTCCCCTTGGCACTGATTTAAAACATATCCCTAGGTACTGATCCAGTGTCAGCATCCAGTGTGCTGAGATGCTGGTGGACCTGCACAGTAGTTGATCTGCTGGAAGGTCATAAACAGCCAATGCTGTTTTGCATAAGGATGCCCAGGTGAGCTTAATTTCTAGCTCAAAGGTAGATGCATTTGACTCAGTTGATAAAAAGTTCCACCTGGTCTTCGGTGGAACTTTCCATCTTTTAAACTCTCAGGAAAGCAATCTTTTTGATCTGTTTTATATATGGCAGAGTCTGAAGAGACCGGAGAAATGAAAAGGTCCCTGATACTGTCCAAGGTCAGGCATGCTGAACCTCAATCAGTGTGTTCTTAGGCAGTCACAGACACAAAACACCACTGTGAGCCTAGCATGAGCACCTCAGAAAGCTGACCAATGTCCAGCAGAAGTGAGAATTAGCAAGAATTTACAGGTAGTATATGTATATATGTGTGTGTATGTGTGTATATATATATATTTTACAGTTATGCCTTATCTGCCCCTATCAGCCATACAGTCCCTCAAGTGCAGGTATGTCAAGGGATGCAGTAGGGTATAAGAGTGGACAAAGGACAAGGTGGAGAAGGATGAGAATAAGCAGAGTATCTGCCAATAATTACCCAAAGTAACTAAAAAGCCCATTAGTAAATGCTAACATTTCCTGGACTCTCCCTTTCCACCACTCTACTATCCCACTTGAACACTGTGCAACTCTTCACAGATCTGTGTATTCAGTTGAAAAGGCCTCCAAGACAAAATGATAGGATTGGCATGATTTCCACAAGGCTTCTCATTCTCTCCATTACAGCCTCACCTTTAAAACCCAGAGAAGCAGAAGGCTCCCATTTGTCAGACTGATTCAGATCCTTCATCAAAACTCAGCCCAACAATGTTTGCAAAGTACCATCTCTTCCTTGGGTCATTATTATATAAGCAAACAAATTAAGAAAAAAAACAGCTAGAATATATTTATTCCCCCCAAAATACTTGTTCTCCTGAGTCCTTCCAGGAGGGCACGTGAAAACTTTCGATATTTGGAAGAGACATAATTCTATGTTTAGGGACATAAATGCTGTTGACTTGCTCACTTCAAACCTGTAAACTCCCAGGTGTGGAGAGCAGCAAAACAGAATAAAAGAGAGCAAGTTTCTCCCAAGGGCTCTAACAGAGGTTGGAGAAAAGACAAATGAGAACAGAGATGAAGGGGAAGAAATGAGGACACAGGATTAGTGAGTGCAAGCAAGGGACTGTCTGTCGCACGACAGTTCACCATCCAGCTGCCCAGATCATATGCAGAACCTCAGGCCTGACAAACTGGAAATCACGACATTATCTCTGGTATTTGAAAGAGCCAGAGAGCTAAATAAGGATGAAAAATTCACACAGGGGGAAAATAAGAGCAACAAGCCAAGAGTTGCATATATTTGGGTCGGTCTTCCAGCACAGATGACAGAGATGAGAACCAGCTGATCAAAGGACCTGCATTTCACACCTCAGGTTGAGGGGAAAAAAAAAAAGAAAAAGAAAGAAGGCTCACAGCAAAACTGCTTTCTCTCTCTCCTCACCCTTTTCTCTGTCCCCCTCCCACCTTCCCCATCATCCTGAGGCTATCTGGGGACATTTGTATCCAAAAATATAAAGACACATAAAAAAAAATCCCGAGGATCCAATATCATTCATCAAAGAGACAGCCCATACTCGTCCTGATGACAATGGTGCTAATCTTATCCCCTGGCTGCTGCCCAGAAGTGACATAATGCTTAGAAATGTGTATTTGTTTTAGAGGCTATTTGCTGCAAGAGGGAAGAGGGGGAGAGAGATGAATCCAGGAAACTAACTGCATTTGTGGACACCACAGAGGATCTTCAGTCTTTTGCAGTCTTGTGTTATCACACTCCTCTGTATCACGTTTAAGACCCATCAGGATAGCCACAATTCACGTTCTTTGATAAAGAACCTTGTAAGCTCCCAAGGATATGGGAGGTTAATATGTGCACACAAACAAGACATTTTCTTAGATAGGGAATAGCGTATCAGTTGGCTACAGTTCCATTTCAATAGGTTACATAGACTGACATGACTTCATGTAGCAGCAAGAGAAGATCACCCTTTCTAGTCATCTTTTATTTCAAGACCGACTTCTTTCTTTCCTTCAGCATGAATTCTGGAATGGTTCAAAGGCAATTGGACCTGCTCAGTAAGTATTCTTAGGGAAAGACTAGGTGGTTAACTGGAGAGAGATCTTCATGAACTTCAGTCTAAATTACAAACACTCCCCTCAGAAATCCCCAAAGCAGATATGCATATTCAGACAAAGCACAGCCAAACTCCTAACAGGCAAATTACTTCAACATCTCAGCAGGTTAAGCTATGCCTCTATAAACCCTTCATGCTAAATCCGGGTCCCTCATCTATATCTGCATTGGAGGCGGTTTAGTCAAGTCTGTCATTAAAATCACTGCCAGCTGCCAAACCTTGTGTCAAATCTTCTTTTCATGGAAACTAGGTCCCTGCTGGGGCCAAGATGGGACTTTCCAAGCAGTCCCTCAGATGAGGGCATCACCTCTCAGAGGCCCTGGTGAGGAACTGAAGCCCAGGGTTGCCACTCTGCCCCATCCACACTGTTCACACAAATAAAACCACAACACAGCATATCCAGAGAGAAGGAGAAAGTGTAATAAATTCAAAAACAGTCCCGAAGTTAGGAAAAATAAATGTTGGTTGGGTTGCTATCAAACAAAGTTTGATGGGTATTCTGTATCTTCAAGGGCCGTTGAGCAGGAAATGAGGTTTGCACTATTCATCCTGAAATAAATATACAGGGACTAGGCAATCAAGCAAACTCCATTTGAAATCAAGGCTCTAAATATGCATTTCATGTAGATTTTATCAACCCACTGCTTCCTAATCACTACCATGTGAGAACAGAGGATACTAGTTTGAACCTTAACAATATAATAAATTAATCACCATTACACAATAATTTAAGCTCAAATATGTTTGCAATCAATACCTATTCAGAAAGCATAAAATAACAACGTGATTAGATCTCAAGCAAACACCCACTTAGAGCCCTAACTGATGACATAAATGTTAATACCCGCTCTCGCAATCAGGTCCACATCTCCTGGCATGAGGCAGCTTTGGTTAAAGCAAATGACCGGGGGCAGGAAACCCACTTTTTTTTTTATTTTTTCTAACGATGTCCTAACTGCCTTCTCAGCTTGACTATTTCACTGAATAAAACGAGAAACAAGGGCATGCTGGTTTTCAAAGCAAATATATTCATGAATCTCAACTCCAATCCAGGTTCTTGCATCCTGCTTTGCTAGTTTGCTAGAACAGCATCTGTCAGGACTCAACATACTGGATTCCTTCCTACTTCAGAAGGCTTCTGGAATAGATATTCCTGTAACAAGGCTCACCTTGTTTTGAGACTAGATCTGAGTTATGAAGTGCTGTGAAACCCTTCAGAGCGGCTCCGGCTGAAATCGCACACCTTGTGCTGTGCTTCCTGCAGACACTGTGGGGGAAAAGCTCATCCCTAGAGCTCTTGTAGCCAGGGAGAAAATAAGAAAAGGAAAGGAAAAATAGAAAAAAAAAGCAGCCGGCAGGAAACAGGCAAGGGGAATAGGACATGACAGAACCAAAAAGACAGCCCATCCCCTGACACCGGAGCTCCTCAGCACTTCCATCAGTGCTCCACACACCAGAACATGGCTCAGGACAAGAAATTAACCCTGATGATTCCCTGAATACTAATCAGAGAGGGGCAATGTGCTGGGTTCTATTCTTTGGGAAAGGTACTTTTCTTTAGAAGCAGGATTTTCCACTATGAATTTCATTGCAAAAGCAGAATGAAGGGATGGAAGTCAGTGAGTCACCTTCTTCAGTTATAACCCTGGGAAGATTAATAGTGAGGTTCATTGTCCTAGGCTCCACAGAGAAGAACAGGCTGGATAAACTCTTATTGCCTTATCCTCCCATTGCCTTTCAGAACAGTTTTGCCTGGCTTTGTCCAAATAGACTGATATGACATGGAAAAATTACTTTTTTTCTTTGAACGCTTTGTGCAGGATTCTTCAAATCTGGCTTAAAAGCAGGGCAGAGGAAAAAAAAATCCATCCTTCAAAGAATAGAAGTCAATCCCTGAACGCTGCTCGGCGTTCACAGGCTGTAGAAGGTTATGGACAGCCAGGGTTACATACAAAATCTCCCTAGAACACTAATCTGTGTCTAGCAATTCAATGAGATAAAAATTTGATAACACATTGGCTGGCTGCGATTGCCCAGGGAAAAACATCTCCTTCATAATAATCTTATTATAGGCTAGTAGAGCTATTTTTGTGCCTATTCTTTGTGCAGAGCAATTTATTTTTATGGCTAGTAAAAGGAAATAAATTTCTCAGAAATGGCTCCTTGGTGAATTGGGGTCTGTGTAGCTCATTTTACGTTTATAGATAAGCAAAAGGTCAATTGAATGTTATGTCTTTTATTGCACGGCCTACTAAGTCCTCACATAACAGGAAGAAATAATACAAATGTTCTACTGTCCGTCTCCAGAAGTCTTGTTTGAGAAGAGCCTCCTGGTTGGTGCAGTTGTTGTAAGGTAGGGAAGATCAATCACTTCTCATGGGGCATTTGTCTTTCTTGCCAGATTTAATAGAGTGCATGAGATTAGAGATAGAAGATATCACTACTGTGGAACGCACCTGGTGAGAAAGGTGCTGGGATCTTTTAGCATTTTTATTGGTTCCTATCATATATAGATACAGCAGCACTATTAACCTACTAGATACTTTTCAGTGACTTCTATAGCTGTACCCCATCATCACAACACGACCAAGAGAAGCTGTACTGCACAAAAATATGTGCTCATTCTTAGATATAAAGATTGATATAGGGTTAAACTAGATATAAACCTAGGATTCTTACAGCAGCCCTGTGCCAGTTTTATCTGCTAAGACTCACACTACTGATTTATACCTCTCTTCCCCACTTTGCCTTTTTTTGTCCTGCACCTTGCAGAACAGGGGCCACGATCTCAGCTGACCCTTAAGGGAACGTATTAACAGGAAAACAGTTAATTCAGTGAGAGTGGCTGCAAAACTGCACAGCATGTTGCTGTGCTTGTAAAAAACACTTCCAGGGAAGAGCGGCTCCTGTGAACGCCAAGCGGCATTCCTGACATTTCCAGTGTATTCACAGGGCATCACGCTGGGCAGAGGGTAGCAAGCCCTGGAGCCTGGTATTTCTAAACAATAATACATATTCTTTACAGACAGCAAATGAAAAAAAGTACACCCTAAATAGACCCAAGCAGTTTCTCATTAAACATGCACAGCAATCTTCCACTTTCATCCTATCTTCCTGTTATGGATCCTTCTGTTAGCCCTCTCCTCTGCCCACAGGCTGCCGTGGTTGAGCCCCCCATTTCAGAACAAGCGACACCCTAAGCTCAGCTTTGATGTAGTTAAATATTCCCATAAGGTACTTGAAGTTAACCAGAAAATGCATTACGCGGAGGGCTTTGTAGCACTAACTGTACCAGAACTTCCATTGTATTTGTGTATATATAGTCTGCAGAGTTCAGTATTTACCCCCTGCCTGTTCTCTTTTCTCATTTAGTATTTGATATCTGAATTATGTACCAGTTATACTGCTAAAATGAGCTCTTAGAAATAACCTTTTCCTCATCCATTGAAGCAGTTACAATTCCCTGACATAACTCATCTAATCACCACCTCAATGAGCAGAGCTTAATCTAAATGCATGTACTGAGCACCTGCCACATGGACTCTTCATTTATCTTACATGGCTTTACATTAAAACCTAGCATGGACCTTTGATACATTATAGATGAAAATATCAGACTGTACATGGTGTAAATTAGGACCAACCACTCAAAGGACATTACAATTATCTCCTCACAGATACATAGCTTTAATTAAGCTACTACCACCTTGAGGGATTAACAATCAGATCCTAGCCCATATATGGCAACAACATGAAACGCAAAGCCCTGATTATTTTGGCACCCTCAAAGCACTTGAGCTGTAAAAATTAAAATGCCTTGGAAGGAAGAGCGTGATAGAGCTGAGAGACTGCACCACCTGCCAATGCGTGTCACTAGATGTTCACTGCAGCCCAGAAACAGAACAGAGACAAGTCTGAAAGCGGCCAGAGTTCATCATTGACTTGGCTGAGCGTATTTCACACAAGAAAGATCTGGAGTTCAAGCCCCAGTCCCTCACTCCCCCTTGGTTCTTTCTAAGATAGGCTCTAAGCAGCCAAGTTTAGCCTGTAAAATCCCTGGGTGTTTTTGTTTGTTTTGTTTTCCTTCTACACATACTACATCTTGCTGTTGAATTACGGACACTCACTTTTCTCCTACAGGAGCAAAAAATGGTTAAGATGTAAAGAGCTTGTTTTTCGGTCTCCCCACTAAGTGAATAGCTCTGGCTGAAATCTCTCCCCGCACCTACCAAAGAGCAGCAGAGCCCATTGCAACCCTCCAGTTCTGCTCTTGCAGCAACGACTGCAACTCACAGTAACAGGCACCTGGAACTCACACGTTTGAGCCATTCTTGGACATTTTAAACGATTTTCAGCTAAAAGCCATGCCTGCAAAGTCTCCAAAGGTTTTTAAAGAAGGCAATATCCATGCTCAAATATTTTCACTTGCCTCCTTGCAACTGCTGCCACTGTATTTCCAATGGCATGGGACAGAGCAGAAGCCCAGGGTGGTACTCAGACTGCACACTGGCCTGGTTAAGTGACCACATAAATTGATATATCATCTTGAATGACACAGGTGAATATTTTGGTTTTCTTTTCAACTCTAGAGTCCTTGTAGGTTCATTGCAATTCAGTTTTCATGACTGAATATCAGACTTGGAGAGACCAAAGGGATTCAAGAAACAGTCTCAGAAAAGCTAGGGAGTAATAAGCCATGACCTCAGCCTAGAAAGGAGATCTCAAAGACCAATCCAACCAGATGATGTCTGAGAAATATTTGAGAAATGTGGATTTTAGTTCAGCCTTCAACAAGCAGACTATCTCCTAGCAGCCCAGCTGGATGTGAGATCACCCAATCGTATTACATCTCTTTTTCTCCATTCTTCAAAGGTGACACAGGCAATAAGCAATTTATTTTTTCTCTCTTATTTTCCTCCTATGATGGGTTTAATTGCACAAGACTGCAACTATAAGATAAGTAATGCGATGCAAATGTTATGGAAATACCATTCATTAATTACATGAAGTTACTGTGCCTAAAAATCCATAAACACTATCAACATAAATGCAATGGACTAAAACTCAGAAATCTGGAGAAATTAAAGACAACTCTGGAAATACAGCCAGCTGCTACTGAAAGATTAAACTCAACAAGACTTTCATCAGTATTCAACCCAGTACATTTTCAAATGGAAGCAATAGGCTTGCTACCTCTGCTCTTGCAAAGCTATTCCAAGCCTATGATACTAAGTCACTGATTCCCAAAATCAGGGGTTTTAATTTTTGCTCCTCTTCATTTTCTTTTCTGCACTCTTATAGTTCATTATCAGAATGAGTCAGTCTGTGACACACAGAATTTCAGAACGTATTATTCCCATTCTTTCACAAAATCCACGAAACAGAAGGAGGATGCTCACAGAGACCAAGTAAGTCATGTTTAGAAGCCTAAAGTTTCACTGCCCTCCTCACAAGCAGGGTTAAACAACATCTTTCATAAAATGAAACCTCAGTGCTTTCTGCCTGCCCCAATACAATCAGATCTGGACGCAATCAGATTTGGAACAAATACTTCTGCTAGGCAAGAGTTAAACAATTCCCTAGTGATAGAAGGAGGCAAGGAGTGCCTCAAAAGAGTGCAAACAGGAACAAAAATAACAACAAAAAAGAAACTTCCTAGCTGTGAATTTCAATGGCCAGCAGGGTTTTGTAAATAATGTTCTGATAATCAGCTGTCTCTGTAGAACTGCTAGAAATTAAATGCAACTCCAATAGGGAGAGCCCAGAGTTAACTTCTGATAATTCTGTTTAATTTATAGTATCACCGCTAAGACTTGAAACCTCTCACGCATCAGAGACAAGTTGCAACTCCTATCACTATGAGAGCTGGGTACAGACTCCTTATAGGATGAACAGAAGAGGAAAAATAGGGACTAAAAATTTGCATTGTGCAATACAATCATGAATTCATAAAGGTAACTTTTTTTAATTTGCTTTGTAATAAATGCAATAAAGATTTTTTTTTGCCTCAC
Source organism: Rhynchotus rufescens (assembly GCA_032273925.1). Classification (NCBI taxonomy): domain Eukaryota; kingdom Metazoa; phylum Chordata; class Aves; order Tinamiformes; family Tinamidae; genus Rhynchotus; species Rhynchotus rufescens. Next base: position 22,745 of record JAVCKT010034480.1, read on the forward strand.
CTTTTTAACTCTATAGTTGAAGAAACATTAAAAAGGAGTGAAATAGAAGACAAAGTTGTGTTATTTTGGAAAAAAAGAAAAAGATGAAAAACAGTTATTAAGCAGACTGCCAAGATTTAAGTCAGCAAATAGTATGCATAAACAAGCCGAATACACTTCTACCCTCTGTAAGCAGACATCTGGACACACATCACAGACTTCAGCACCACCAGATGTGCAGAATTCCCTAAACTTACGGCAGGGTTGGGGCTTATTTAAGCTCATTTTCTTTCCTTTAAAAGTAGACAAGAAGTTTCAGAAAGCTTTCTGAACCGAGGAGCTGTCAAATGCGCAGCATAAATCAAACCTGACAGGGCAACGTGGAAGGGTGATTTTTACCCTGCCCACCAGCACCGACTTCTACTCTTACGAATATAAATTCTCAAAAGCTCAGAGTAAATGCACATAAAATTGTTCCAGGACCATAAGCATTCCTTTCATTGTCCCCCCCTGCCACACACCACCCCATTTGTCCCAGATGCTGCTTGGATGGGGCTCTTCAAGCCTCACTCTGCCTCCTCAAGCAGCCTGTCAGCGTTTGATTAATGGTTCAGATCATGCACACCACATTTGCCAGGGACATGAAATACCCTGTTCAGCTCTCGCTTTGCAAGGCACATTCTCTGTCTGAGAAGCTGTTTGCAGTCCCACAGTAGATTTTCACGCCTCGCTTTCCACGAGACCTGTGAAATTTCTGCCCAGCACTCATGCCGCGAGCTGAGGGTTGTCGTGGCAGGTGGCCCAACTTTGGTATTGCTTAAACTTCACCACGATGTAGAGGGAACCACACTGGTCACATAGGGTACGTGAGTATTATATACATCAAAAAAATGTTCCCATGATGATGGAGTTTCTCTTGGAATTGTACATGCACAATGTACGCCTGTAGCACAAAGTATGTCTGCATTTATCTAGAACTGCTTTACAGGAAAATACACACAACTGATGTAGAAAAAATACAAAGGCTGCGTATTTTTATTGCTGCTAAGACTTCAGGGATTTTTGCCTAAGATTTTTCTTTTAGGTAGCAATCTGATAAACAATATTAATCAGTTCCTGAAAACAACAGTTCAGATGGCAGAGCTGTGGATGCTCCTTGATTTGTGTCACACAGCAGCCTAATTAAGGTTGTCATGAAATCTCTCCTCTTCATCAGGTCAGAACTATAGGGCATGGGAATAGCTTTTTTTAGAATGCTATAAGGATTCCTCCTCCTTGCCACGTACAGTTATTTGAAGCATCTCCTATTCCAGAAGGTCAGACAACCTAGTGAATAAACTCACCTGGAAGAAGCTTTGGAGCTTTGATCAGAAGTGTTTGGCGTGGTATAAAAGGGATCGAACCGCACAATTAAAGTTCCAAATGATTACATTAAAACCACTTTAGACAGGACCTTCACCCCATTGTTAGCGTTAAAGCAGACACAAAGTGAGGGGCAGTAATAGATGTCCATTGGTGATCACTCTATGGCCGTGGAGAGGAAGATTATGGCAAAGAAAAAGCAGAAAGAGCCATTGATTTTTTTTTTTCCTTTTCTTCCTCTTTGATGTCTTTTAGTGCTTTAAAGGAAGCAAAAATCTAAAGATCTAATCCTCTGTGCTATAAAGCTAGTTCAAGTGTGAGCATTTTAAAAACAGTGGAACCCCAACCATTTAAAACTAATTAAAGTGAGCACAGCCCCATACTCACACTGTTCAGAAGAGCCCGATTAAATCCCACTCCATGTTCAGGAGCAAACATCAAGTCTCTCGTTTTCTTTAATTTTCACTAATTCTTAAATCTCCTAGCAGCCATCCAAGACAAACACGAGCAGGACCTGATTTCACTAATTCATAAAGCAGAAGCCAGTGAACATGGGTATACATTTTTCTTATTTAATTCCTGAGATAAAATGAAGTCCCACAAGATCGTGAGACTATTTTACTGATTGTTATGTAAGTTAATAAGAACATAAATGCATTTTGAAAGCTATTTTCATAGAAAATAAGAAAGGTTATTCACTATTTTTCCACAATAAGAGATGTAAAGATAGTTAAATTTATCAAGTGGCAGATTTAACATGTATAAGAAGAATGCATTTCCACATAGGTCTTCCTTAAACTGCAGAACTCACCACCACAGGACATTTTACAGAGCAAAGAGCTGAGGATTCCAACTTTAGGCACAATTCAGACACCACTTACTTTTCAAAAAGCATCAACTGCAGGTTGCATCAGTGCTTTGACAGTCTGAACCAACTCAGCCATGCCTGAAAACAACAGGAATAGCATTAACTTTCTGCTTCTTCATTACCTGTTTCACCCTCTAGTTCTGGAAATCAGCTAAACTAAACTTTTACAGGATAGAACAGTTGTCAGACACCCTTTCCATCTGGTGACAATTTTATATCCTCCAAAATAATTTTAGTTTCAGGAATTCAAAGAAATAGTTCAAAATAAAGCCTAAAATTAAACAATATATGTCACCTGGCCTCGAGAGCTCCCTGAGAAATTCATTGTTAAGACAGTTTTGTCTTGAAACCATAAATCTTCCTAGGTTTGCACTAAGGTTCAGGATTTTCCTGGATAAATCGAGACTTAAATTTTTTCACACCAGCCTCATGTGATCCTCATCAAAAGCAATGATGAGTTTTTCAGAAGAGAAAACAGACCTGAAAATCATAACTTAGCAGAAGGCTGATAGCTTAGATGTGTCTACATTTCAATTGTTTCTATTCACCTTCTTCTCCAGGAAGCAGGCTAAGAAATCAGTGCACCCTCAAGGGCACAGCATGGTAGAAATCTGGACACAGCCATATATCTTGGGAGGTAAATTCAAACTCCAGGTGACTTAAAACAGGACTGAAAGTATTACATTAACTGATAAATTTCAACCAATTAAAGGTTTAATTCTTTAAAGAAGAAAGGTTTTAAAGAATAAAAGCTATCACAAGATGGTTGAAAATCCCAAATCTTCATCTTAGCAATCTTCCTGTATGTGGCATTTTATTATTCACCAGCATCCGTACTTCAAAGCTCCTTCTAGACA